>BJCM01073389.1:0-20710 GCA_018326385.1 Flaveria bidentis | reverse complement strand
TTGGCAACCATCAAAAAAGGACGCCGAATACATCTGAGTCTTGTAGGAAAGGCTAACGGCTCGACATGATTGTCTCATCCTCCACACATTGACCGGAGACACCGGTTGCATTGGAAGTCATGCAAGGCAGCGAGGCTACTGCATGCCTCCTCGCTGGTAACCCTCAATTCCCTTTCCCAAACTCGATCTCAATTGGAACCCACAAAGTAAACCAAGCATAAGAGGAGGAAATGCAAATAATGAAAACCTTTATGGCCAATATCAAAAAAATATAAACTCTTCTATTTTTTCAATTGTTTGTTAAATATATAGGGTAATTATATAACAAAATATCAAATAAATCTGGTTTATAAAAGAAGCAAAATCAAAGAATCCTCATTCTCTTAGAGGTAGGGTAGCTTCATTGTTTAACCAAGGAGCTCAAGTACTTTCACTTATATCAAAGTGAAGCAAGTGTTTGTTTTCGTTTTAAAGTAAATTGCTTTCACAATCTCCATCGGATTTAGCCACAACAGTCGTCACTTGAGACTTGAAACAATCGCCCGTAATCACCGTTAAAAGTGCACTTGAATATGAATAACCGTATCAAACAAACTCCAATGAGCGTGATTTGAGCAGCCAGGGATCCATCTTATCGAGCTCTACTATTGCCACCACCTTTTGTCGTTGGAATCTGCTAAAGTCATCTACGTGTGAGTTTTTGTCTCACTTGCCCCTCCTTATGTCTTGTTCTTGACGTTTTTCACCCAAAACTTGCAATTCTATAATGAAAAGACTATAACTTTGAGATGTTACAACCAAGTTCTCACTAAATTATCTTTTTTATCAATAGTTTCATGTTTACTAATTTATAACTTACATGCAAGGTTAAACTAAAAACAAATTTAGGCCTAAGAAAGCTAAGAACGTGTTGTCCTTTTTAAAAATATGTTTTACATTTTTTATTATTTACAGCCTGATTATTTAAAAATATTTGTTCGCTTCGGTAGAATTATGTTTGTTAATTTTCTTATTCTTCTTCAATTTCTTAAACTCTGCAGTGTGTAATGAAACCATCTTATTGTTGTTTGCCCGCATAGACAACCATTAGAGACTGTAAAGTTTATGATATTGAAGAAAAATAAAAAGATTAACAAACAAAATTCTACCAAATCGGACATAATTTAAAACAATAGGATAGTATAAAACAAAGAATAACATAGAATTTACATTTTTCAAATAAGTAGCCAACCACTATGTCAAACTCTCTTCGATTGTGTACACTGACATCAAGATACAAGCTTGATTAATTTCCTAAAGCCAGAAAAAGAATTCAATCCTTCAACAAGCAGCAAATCATACAAAAAGGATGATTTATATGTTATGATACAACTAGAATACATCCAGGACCGGCTCTATAATGTAATTTGTGACGTATTAGGCTTGTGGCCCTGCAAAAATAAGGGCCCCATTTATTAAAAAATATAGTGGGTTTTGGTATTATATGACTCAATAAAATTTTAAAATGACAACAACACTTGATAGCTAAATCTCAATAAAAAGTTTGATGATTTGATAGGTTATTTAAAAAACACAGTCACACAATTCACAAAGCAAAAGATCATTCCTAACTTCCTTTATCATTACAGGATCGTTAGAAGGGTGCAATGCACTTTTACAGCACAACACAAGTGAAGAGTATTCAATAACACTTATGATCAAATGAGAAACTAGAAAAAACCAGTTCATCTGAGAAAGAAGAAACACAAGTAAAAAAGAGACAGAACAAGAACAGAACAACACAAGTATTTGGTTTTAAAGGATGATGTATATTTCTCTCTAGTTCCTTACAAGTGTTTACAAAGTAATGAAAATAAGATACAAGAATCAGAGATACTTATACTACATCCTACAGCCGGCCATACTTTGAAGGCCAGCTGGATACATGATCTAGACAACAACAAAATCAATGTAGAGTTAAAAGACAGATTGCCTTTTGACTAGTGACTATAACATACCATAGCTCACATCTAATATATTACAAAAAGGATAAAAGTACATAAAGTAGAAAGTACAGACTCAAGACCTTAATGTACAGTTACCAAAAACATGGACCTTTCACCAACTCATGTAAAGTTGGTGTCTAATCAGAATTGCAGCGGAAAGGTGGTCCAACTTTATGGTAAAGGTACATTAGACAATAGCATGTGCTCAAAAGTCTTCGGAAGAAATCAGTCTTCAAGAGTTGGCTTCGGAAGACTTTGTCTTTGAAGCTTCGGAAGACTTCATGTTTGGCTTCGGAAGATATTGATCTTGGCTTCAAAAGATTTCACACTTAGAATGTTTTCTAAAGAAGAGTGTGAAACTTCTAAAGCATTCTACTTCAATACACTTGTGCATGCGTGCAGGAGAGACTTTGGATTTTTTGGGTTGCATCAACCTTATATGAAACCTTACAAACTCCCACTAGGTTGATGCTACCAAAACACTTGAAGACTTTAGATATCAACAATCCTTATCATGATAATGACCATCCCTTTCTTCATAAGATGATCATGATCACTCAAACTCTCATAGTGTCTTCTCATATCAAAGAGATCATGCAGAGGTAGATTGAACATGTCTTGCCATGTGTAGACATCTTCAACACCTTGATCTCTGATGACATGCCATCTTTCTAGATTTGTAGTGTATGTCCAGGACAAGATGGGTCTTCCTGATGCTAGAGGAGCTACTTGAATTGGAGTTGGTGTAGCTTCTTTTTGTTGCACATCCTCAGGATGTTCTGACTCATCTGGAGGTTTGGAGATGGATTTCTCTTTCTTCTTCTTCTTTGGCTTTGGTTTAGAAGCCATCATTTTTCTCCTTTTTGAACCTTTTAACTGAGAAGACTGGCCTGCAACACCTTGTTGATCTTCTTTGTCTTTCTCAGTTGGGTCTTCCTATCTCACAGGTTCAGATTGTGAGGGGACAAAACCCTGTTGTGGATCAGCAGTAGAAGCTTGCTGATGCTCTGCAGGAGGTTCAGGTTGTGTTGTCTCAAATGATTCAACCTTAACCTTCACTTCTTGAGGGACCTAACTTGATTGGGAGTGTAAGTCAACTAGTTCTCCTCATTAAATCTTCTGCTTGATCACCCTTATATGCTCACCCATAGTGGATAGAGACATGGGGCCAATTCTTCTTCCGGAGAATCCATATAGCTTCAAGAAGTTCATCATCCTCTGCCTATGAGCAGACTTCTTCATACTCATCTGGATGATAGCTATTGACTTTACAGTTTCTTCCCTTAACCTCTTCTTCTTGATTTTTCTTTCTTTTGTTACTTCAAGTTCAAGATGTTTAAGATACTCGAACTCAATGTATTCAAAATGTAAGGGAAGAAGTACATCTGCCTGATAAAGGCCTATGCCACTCAGGTTGTTGATCATTTTGATCCTATCAGTTTCTTTGTCTACCTAAGGTTCTTGTGGAGCCATATCCTTTTGTACAGGACTTTGTTGAATTGAGGAGAGGGTAGGCACATACTTGTAGAGTCTACTCTGTCTTCTCTCTTCTTTGATTTGAAGAAGTAATCTTGCATCCTCTGCCTCCTTTCTTTCCTTTGACAATTCCATGTCAGCCAGTTCATTTAATTCATCTAAGTGGAGGGAGATGATATTATCAATATCATAGTTCCTGGTCTGTAAGTAGCTTATCATGACTGCCCTCAACTCATCATCCTGAGTGTTTGGCCTGGGGGCAGCCCTGATAGCAGTTTTCATGAATCTTGCAGACCTAATAGAGGAACTTTCTCCCCTAGATTCCTCTTTCTCTCTCTCTCCTCCTCCTCAATCTCCTTAAAAGTCATTTTCCTTTTCCTTTTGTTACTCACAGACCTTTGTGACTCAGTATGGAGAGAGCTTTGGCCTTTATTGCTTAGTGTAGCTTTCAAGCTCTGGCAAGAGAGAGGTTGTGATGCACCTTCACCAGCAGGTGCTTCACTGCGGGAATGAATTATTGAAGAAGTTATGGATGTACAGGGCTCTCAAGTTCTACCACTGGGCCTTCAGTCAAGGTTTTCCCTTCGAAGCTAATCTTAGGGTTTGCCTCAACATCCAGTTGACCAATAGTATTACCTAATTGCCTTTATCTCCTTCTAAGTCTGAACTCTTTAGTAATTATGTCTTGCATCCTTTGAGCCAGCCTGTTAGCTTGTCTAGATTGGCTTGGGTTGACAAGTTGCATGCTGATAAGGTAAAGACCTTCATAGTTACTCAAGGTTTGAAAGTTAAAGACTTCTTGCTGCCCTTGAACTCTTTGAAGAATAAGGGATCTTCTGTTGGCATCATACATCAACCCTATGATGTAACTGGAAGTTCCTTGAGGTGGAGATGACACTGCCCTTGGTATCCCTTTCTCAAAAAGACTCTAAATGAAGGAGTCTATAGAGCCCACATCAATGTGAACTTAAGGAAGTTGCTGAGTATGGACAACTGCAAGTGAGGATGGCGAGTCCTCAATATCCATACTCTATGAGAAAGTCCTAGGTTCTATGTTTTTTATGACTTTCTCCCCCTTTTTGGTAGCATCATCCATTTGCATAGGTGAGCTAGAGGTTAGATCAACCACATTCACAGGTTCTTGTGTTCCTGGTTAAGCTCTTCTTAAAGTTCGCCCAACTAGTTTTTCCTTAAGATAAGATATCTCAAGTTGATGATCATTGACCCTGTTTTGTAGGGTAGTCACCTGAGATTCAAGGTGACTAACCTTGGATACTAGATAGATGAACGTTTTTGATAGTTTTTGCACCTTTAGTCTCAAATTCCCCTCATCTTCATTAGAAGAATCAATGGGGGATGAGAGAATTGGACCAAAGTCTTCTCTCTCACCACCAGCTTGGAGTTCTTGGCTGCTGGTTTTCCTCTGCTCAATGACAGCTTTAGTTGAAGTGTCAATGGGCTGAAATGCCATGGTTGAGGTCTTAATTATGTAATAACTTGTTTAAGTGAGAGCCTCTTCAATATGGATATCCTGAACAGGTTTAGAAGTATCCATCTCAGTGATAGGTGACTGATATGGGCTAGACATAGGAGATTTAGAAGCACTCATCTCTTCTCTAGTAGGGGAGTAATATAGAGACTCATGATACTCACTGAAACCTAAGTCTTCATCAGTATAGAAGTCAAGGTTGGGAATTGGTTGGTTTAAGTCCAAAGGTTGGGGATGGTAGCTGTCCCCTGAAGGTTGTTCATCTGACTTTAGAGACTCAGAATGAAGGCTTAAGGCTGTTGGGCTTGTGAGCTCACCAGTCTAAGCATGAGGAACCTCAGGAATGATAGTTGAAAGGATGGGAGTGGTCTGCTCCTCAGAAAAAGTGGGTGCTCTAGATTCCACTTCTTCCTTTGTGGGTAGTGATATGGGGGCCTGAACAAATTGAATAGTTTTTGCAGGGGTTCATTTGTATCTTCTTTGGTAAGTGAGGGTGATTTATGGTTGTTTTGGTGGTTGAGAGACAGAAGGTGTGGGTTCAACACTGGCTTGTGTTGCTAGGTTGTCACCTTGAGCAATGAGCTCTAACATTTTTGGGACCAGGGCTATTTCTACCCCAAAGAAGCCAATAGTTGGCTTCTTTAGGATTTTAAAGATGTTGAACTTCATCTATCCCAGTTTAAGAATATTATCTATTTCTCTCAATTGTGAGCCCAATTCACAGTTGAGAATGTGTTGAACATATCTAGGAAACATGTAATATTCTAAGGAGTCTAAGTTAGCAAGCAGCTTTGTATATACAAATTGAGAATACATGAACTTGACCCCCTGAACCATCCTATGCACTATGAAGGAGAGATCTTCAACAATCTGGTCCCAACCCCCATGCTTGTTGGATAAGCTGTGGATGACCACATGTAGTAAGTACTTCCACTGGGATGAGACCTTCCCTTTCCTAAAGGTCTGTACAGAGAAATCCCCTTCATAGCCCATCTGCTGGGAGGATTGGTTAACAACTTCTTTAGGAAAGGACAATTCACCTTCCTCATCATCCAGCTGAAGATGAGTGTTTATGATGGCTGGAGTGATGAAGATTGTCCTTCCCTGCATTGTAGCAGACATTGCCTTCTCCCCATCTAGAATAACCTTTTGATAGGTTTTCCAGAAATCAAGATGATGATCCTCATAAAGAACAGGATTGATGGTAAGGGAGGTGGAATAGTTAGACAAAGCCAAGAATTGGCAAACCTCTAAGAAGTGTGGATCTTTCTCAGAGTTTAACAGGGCAACCTGATTATGCTGCCTGTGTAAGTGCATGGAGAAATCAAGGTCATTTCTTCTATCAAGGTTGGCCATTTAGGAAAGCTTGATGGTGAAGGAAATAAAGAACAAAGGCGGTTGCAGAGAGAATTTTGGGAATTTAGGTTTGGAGGAAAGATGAAGATGATAGAAAGCGGGGGAAACCGTTGGGTTTATTTGAATAGGATTTAAGAAAAAGTTAATAAAAGAAGATAAACTTTGAAATCTGAATGTCGGTCCCACCTTTGAAAAAGAAGTTTGTTTTTTGCTCAAAAAGTAGTTTTCTTGGATTTCGAAAATATTCCTAAGGTAAATTGTCTTCGGAAGTTTTAATGAAAAAGCTTCTGAAGTCAAAATGACTTCGGAAGAATTTCTTGAGAGTTTTTGAAAATTTTGCTTTGAAAGAAAATTAAGACTTAAAAGTTTTATTCAGTTAAGAATAAATATTCCCAGAGTTAATTTGCTTCGGAAGAAAATTGTCCTTGAAAACATGTAATTGCCTAAGAGAAAATTTTAAGCTTTAGAAGAGATTTCAGACATTTCTTCTGAAGGCAATTTACTTAGGCAGTTATTTGTATTGAAGGCATAAGTTTCTTCCGAAGATAAAACTATATCTTCCGAAGGAAAAAGACCAAGATTTTTCAAAAATTCTAAGAAAGTTCTTTTAAAAATATTTTCATCCAGAGAAAACAAGAGCTAATGAAGGTGATAGAATAGACGACTTAGTAGACACAAGTTTTAGAAATAATATAATTAAGTTTTAAGAAAAGCTACTCAAAGTTAATCATTCCAATAGCTTATATAAGATACTTGAATCTTTGTTCATCAAAAGCTTTGGTGAACAGATCAGCATATTGTTTATTTGTGTTGACTTTGACTAGTTTGATTAATCCCTTTTCAAAGTTATCTCTTATCAAATGATACCTGATATTGATGTGTTTTGTCCTGGTGTGCTGCACTAGATTTTCAGTGATAGAAATAGCACTATTGTTGTCTATGTGAATGGGAGTCTCCTTGAAGTTTAGTCCATAGTCAAGCATCTGATTTTGAATCCAAAGTAATTGAGCACAACAGCTTGTAGTAGCAATGTATTCAGCTTCAACAATTGATGTAGAGACACAGGATTGTTTCTTGTATTGCTATGAGACAACCCTTCCACCAAGAAACTAACATCCCCCAGATGTAGACTTTGCAGTCATATTGTAGCCACCATAATCACTATCTGTATATGCATATAGATTAAAGTCAAAGTTTTTGGGATACTAGAGGCCACGTGTTGAGGCACCTTTAAGGTGTCTTAGAATTCTTTTGGTAGTGATAAGATGTGACATTTTGGGGTTAGCTAGCACAAAGACATGTGGCAAACATGATATCAGGTCTGCTAGCTATAAGATACATAAGAGACCCAATCATAGCCCTGTAAAGGTGTTCATCCACACACTCCCCCTCAAGATCAAGTCCAAGGGAATGGTTTCTTGCTATGGGTGTCTTAGCAATCTTACAATCAAGTCCAAGGGAACATACTTTGACTGACTTATGAAGATGCCATATTCAACTTGCTTCACTTGAATTCCCATAAAGAAATTGACTTCCCCTATGACACTCATTTCAAATCTATCCTTCATTAGCTTCTTACAGTCTTTGCAGAGCCTTGGATTAGTTGAACCAAAGATGATGTCATCTACATATACTTGAACCATCATAAAGTCATTTCCTTGTCCTTTGATGAAGAGAGTTCCATCTATAGTACCCCTTCTGTATCCATGCTTGAAGAGATACTGAGATAGAGTCTCATACCACTTCCTTGATGCTTGGTGCAGCCTCTTGTGTATCCATGCTTGCAGAGATACTGTATCCATGCTTCCTTAGGATCTGCAAAATCAGGTGGTTGTTTGACATACACCTCTTCATCAATTACCCAATAGAGAAAAGCACACTTGACATTACGTTGATAGACCTTGAAGTTTTTGGATGCAGCAAAAGCCAAGAATATCCTGACAGCTTCCAGTCTTGCTACAGGAGCAAAGACATCAGTGTAGTCAATTCTTTCTTCTTGTGTGTACCCTTGAACAACTACTCTAGCTTTATTTTTAATGACAGGTCCTCTATCATCTTTCTTATTCCTAAACACCCATTTGGTTCCTATAGTAGTCTTCCCATGAGGAAGAGGACATAGGTTCCAAACCTTTTGCCTTTTGAATTAAAGCAACTCCTCTTACATAGCTTCAACCCAACATCCATCCTTCAAAACCTCATCAATCTTCTTGGGCTCTATCTAAGATAAGAAACAAGAGTGAAGACAAACATTTGCTTCATGGGTTTGTCCTCTTGTTCTTAGCCCTATGTCAACATCTCCAATGATGTTTGTGGTGGGATGAGACTTGTGGATCCTTAGATGAGGGATCACAGGAAGTTTCTAAGAGTGATCTAAATTAGAGAAATTTAGATCTGACATTAATTTTTCTCCTACCACATCGTCATACTTATCAAGATAAACTTGATCTAAAGAGTGTGTGACATCATTGATGTTGTCTTCTTTAGAGTGGTTGTTAGCATCAAGAAATTCTTGATCACTATCACCACCACCAGCATTTTCTTCTACATTTTAAGCTTCTTTATCTAGTTGTGGAGCCTCTGAGCTGGAATTTGAAGGCATCTCATATGTATCAGCTGAATTTATCATTGTTGTGCTGATAGAAACTTCATTTGTAGAGTTAGTTACAACTGGAGTTGAAGATGTATAGCTTGAAGGTCTTCTCAACTCAAATCTTGGATCAGGATCACCTATAGGTAGTATGTCTATACATCCTGAAACATGCTCACAAGATTTGTTAAAACAGTTAATAACTAAATCAAGATCAAACAACCAATCAGACCAGAACCTTTCACACTAGAGTGTGCTCACGGAAAGTCACATTGGCTGACTCTTCAACTACTTTCGTTCTGAGATTGTATACTCTATAAGCCTTAGCTTGGGAAGAGTATCCAATGAAGTGTCCATCATCTTATTTCTCAGTAAACTTGGCAATTTGATCTTTGGTATTCAAGATGATGCAAGGATATCCAAATGACCTGAGAAAACCAATGAAAGGTTTCCTCTTGTGCTAAAGTTCATAAAGAGTCTTACCATGAGTCTTAACCACTAAAACTTTGTTTTACACATAGCAGGCAATGTTGACTGCCTCAGCCCAGAAGGTGATGGGCAGTTTAGCATCAGACATCATAGTTCTTGCAGCTTCAATAAGTGTCATGTTTCTCCTCTTAGCAACACCATTTTGCTAAGGAGTCTTGGGAGCACTATATTATCTTGGAATACCCTTTTCATCACAAAATGTATCAAGGATTTAGTTCTTGAATTTAGTTTATTGATCATATCTTATGGTTTTGACCTTGTGATCACATTGATTTTCAATCTTTGAGATGAAATTCTTCAGAATCTCAGGAGTCTCATCCTTAGTTCCAAGGCAGAAGAACCAAGTAAATCTTGTAAAGTCATCTGTGATCACTAAACAGTAAGAGGTCCTTCCTAGACTTATTACTCTGGTGGGGCTAAAGAGATCCATATGTAACAAGTGTAAGGGAGTAGTGATGGAGTTTCTTTCCTTTGGTTTATGAGATACCTTGTGTTGCTTCCCTTTCAGGCATGCTACACGATGGTCATCACTTGTAAACTCTTTCTTTAGCATTCTAGTTACTAAAATCATTCTTAATAAATTTGTTCATGTTTTTAAAGTTTACATGGCATATTCTTTTATGCCAAATGAAAGACTCATCATTATTTACTTTAGATAGAAAGCATGAAACTTCTCCCGAGGGAGATGTTTTTTGCAAATTCATCTTGTACATGTTCCCTCTCCTGGGGGCTCTAAGCAGGATATGCTCATGAGGAATGACCACCCCGGGCTTGAGAACAATGCACTCATGCTCAGTAAGAGCATGTTATGACTCTGATCATAAAATTAAGATACACTCAGAAGATTGTATCCATGCTCTTTAACCCTTATTGGTCTTGGGCTCATCAAAAGAAGTAGAAGGTAATGAAATAGTAATAGATCCTAGAGTTGTACTTTGAGAATTTCTTGTTGTTATTGATGGAGAACTCTCAGTCATTTGGTCTTTCTTTGTCTTCCACACAACCTTTGGAAGTTTGGACTTGACCTTAAAAACTTTGGAAGCTTTTGTGGCTTCGGAAGTTTTTATGAATGGACCTTCGGAAGATCCTGCTAGCAGTGCAACATACTTCAGTGCTTCGGAAGTATTCCTTTCTTTCGAGACCAAATTTTCTTCCAAAGAAAAATTTCCACTTGCCTTCTTCTTTATTTTGGAGCTTTCAAAGGAAATAGAATATCCTTCCAAAGCTTTCTTCTTCTCCATACTCTTAGAAGTTTCTTTCTTTATGATGTGGAGAGTACTTTTTGGATTGTAGATACAATATTTAGCAAGATGAGAGGTACTCCCACACATAACACAATCTATTTTCTTTATTCTAGAATTCTCTTCTGAGAACAAGGCTGAACTTGATCACTTTCAATCTCCATCTTCATCTTCTCAGATAATGTGACAATTCGTGGCAATTCTTGTGTGGTTAGAACTACCTTTGGAGCTTGATGGTTCATGTTGTACAACAGTGGTGCACAACTTATCAGCCTTCTTCATGATGATGGGATGACTTGGAAATGAACTAGAACTCTTTTTGTTGGAGTTCAAGTTTGTGTCCTCAGTTTTAACCACTTCAAATCCTGCAGACAAAGACTTGTTTCTATGCAGAGCTAAAGGTGGCCTTGATCTACTGAGCCTTCCTTGCTTTTCTTTTGCTCTTTCTGATCAAGTTCTTTCTCTTGGACTTGGTCATCCCAATAGCTTTACTCTCCTCAGAGGGATGATGACCCTTCTTAGAATGCTCTTCTTCACTCCTCTCAAAGCCATTCTTCATCATCTCCTCTTTATCCTGTTCAGTCAAGGGGTCTATGAGGGGAAGCTCATCTTCACAAGTTCCACACCTAGGAGATCTTACAAATATTGTGTGTAGAGGAGCTATCTCACAAGATCCTAGTCCCTACTTATTCTGATAACAAACTTTTGCATGCAAGGATAAAGATATCATGTTCTTGAAGGTCTTTTCTTCAAGTACACATTTTTCTACCTTGCCTTTGCTGATCACAAGCTAAGCCTGGCATTCAGCCAACTTGGTTATGAGATCCTTGATCTGAGTCCTATAATTGGTATGCTCATGTTTCAGAACTGAAATGATTTTGTCTAACTCCTTTTATCTTTATCTTATAATCATTTTCAGTCTTTTTGAAATCAGATTTTAAAATGTTCAAGGACTCAAAATCAGATCTCATCTCTAAGTTGTAGGACCTGTATCTATTAACTTTAGCAATACATTCAGGAGTTCAAAGATGTTCCAATACCTTGGCTTCATCATGGTTAGCCATGAGTGCTTGATTTGGAGATGGATCTTCCACCTGAAAGCTCTAGTCAAAGCCTTCTTCTTCAATGGCAACTGCAAGTTGTTGCTTTGGCTTCTCATTCTGGGGAGCTCTCTTAGTGTAGTTTGTTTGGATTGAGTCTGGCCACCATTTGCTCTTGGTGTCTTGCACTCTCTAGAAAAGTATCACATCTGGTTACAGTTGTAACACGTTACCTTGCTTTTATCCAGCCCAAACTTTCCACTGGCTGCATTTCTAGGAAACTTTCTCCCTGTCCTTTTGTAGAACTTCTTGGCTCTATGAGTGAGAAGAACCATCTGTTGAACTGTCTCTATATACTCAAGATCATCTAGATGGATACAGTCCAAGTCTTCAAGGGTAAAGAGAAAGTTGCCTGAGAATTCATCAGCAGAGACAAAAGCATGAGAAGAACTTGTCTCTTGGAAGGGACTTCCTTGAGTGTAGTTTTCTCTTGGAGTCTCTGTGAAGGTGATGAATGGACCCTTTTGTGAGTTGTCAGGGCAGCATATAAGATAATATTGAGGTTTTATGTTATCTCTTTCAGTCACATGAAGGGATGAACCCATTTGATTGCTAGAGTTACCAGATGAATTTTACATGTTCATCTCCATCTAGTATCCACTAAGAATACCATACAATTCTGTCAGAGTAAAAGTCTTAAGGTTCTCAGTCCTCTTGATAAAAATATAATAATGTGTCCATTGTCTAGGAAGAGAGGACATGAACTTTCTTACAATATCCCTATCCTCAAGAGTTACTCCAACATCTATTAGAGCATCCACAATCTCAACATACCTGAAGTATTGTTGAGTCATGGTCTCACCTACTTTAAAGGTGAAGTTTTAAAACTGCTGCTTGAGGAGATCTTTCTTGTTCTCCTTGGCTTCAGTTGAGCCCTCTTACATAAGCTTCAGTGCTTCCTATAGTTGTTTTGCAGTCTTGCACTTCTTGAAGCCTCTGTAGATGGAGTTTGGAAGAGCAATTTGAAGGGCTGTCATGGCTTTTCGATCAATCTCAATTCTCTTCCTGTCTTCATCAGGAAAGACAACCACAACCTTAGGAATCATACCACCACTAGTAGCAGATGAGGTGCTTGGTATGTAAGGTCCTTCAACAACAAAGTCCCACATCCTGGAGTCTTAAAACTTGATAAAGCCTTCCATTCTTTGACACCAAGTATCAAAGTCTTCAGGAGTGATCATTGGAGACTTTATGTATTTAATTATTTTTTATTTCGATTTTGTAAGGCCTATTGCCTGCGGATCAGAAAACTTATAAACACTGGATTAAACCGATTCAATACACCCATCTTTATGTATCAATACACTCAATTCCGTAAGGCCTGAGTTTTGCCTGCGGATTATAGAAAATCAAAATGGTTTGGTTGAATTAATTCCGTAAGGCCTTGTTGCTTACAGATTCCCGATCAATCTCAATGACCGATTGATGATATGAGTCAATTTGCTGTTTCAAACAGATCCGTGAGGCCTGAGTGCCTGCGGATTTAGATTAAAAGCCGCGAGGCCTTAGTCACCTGTGGTTTTAAAATCGAACAACAGAATCGATATTAGCAATCTTCAATCGAGAACAAAACGATTGTTATAATGTTGTATCAATCAATTGAATGAACCGTAAAGGCCAAAAATGCATGCGGCTTTTCCAAATCAAAACAACAAAATGATCAAATGATAACGAATGAACTGTGAGGCCAAAGAATGCCTGTGGCTTCATGATTTTATTCGATTGGCATGTGGCTCTGATGCCAAATTGTTGCCCAAAGAAGCAAACCATGTAATGGGAAAAGTTTTCAGTACCCCTGATGATACAGATAATTTCTACAACCATTATGTGTTTTTACATGGATTCGGGATAAGTATTTATTCGACTTTTAAGAATAAGACAACAAACGAGCCTTACCGAAAGAAATATGTATGCAACAAAGAGGGTTTTAAAGATTTGAAGCGTGATAACTGTAAAAATATTAATAAGCGTCGCAGGGATTTAAGGACCGGTTGTAAAGCATTTCTTAGGATTTCAAAAGATAAAGATGGGAAATGGTTAGTGGATGAATTTAACGATTCACACAATCACGAGGTAACTCTTACTCCGACGAAAACAATGAAACACCGCTCTCATGCAAAATTTCACCGCTCAATTGCCTGCAAATCTCTAATGTCAAAACTTGGACAATCCGGGTTGAAACTTTATCAGAATAAAAAAGTAGTAAATACCATGAAAGGTCCACATGGAAATGATGTTACATCAAAACAATGTGCAGATATCATGGTAGATCAACGGAAATGATACAAAGGTAAAGAGTTTTATGGGCTTATTAAACATTTTCAAAATAAATTTAATGAAGACCGTAACTTCTATTTTGTTATGTATTTATATGACGACGAGTCTCCAAGAAATATATTTTGGGCAGATGGGTGATCTAGAGACTCGTATATAAAATTTGGGGATGTGGTGTTTGATGTCACATACATGACCGGCAAATTTATGATGCCATTTTCTCCATTTGTTGGGGTAAATCATCATGGTCAGTCCATACTTTTTATCGGTACATTATTGGAAAAATGAAAAACAAGATACTTTTGAATGGTTATTTCAAACTTTCTTAAAATGCATGTTTGAAAAATACCCATCGACAATAATTACAGATCAAGATAAAGCTATTTGCAATGCTATAAAAAGAATTTTTCCTAAAACTCGATATCATTATTGTTCATGGCATATTAAGAGACATGAGATTGAACATCTTCACTTTTTTAAGGTTAGTTATAGCAACTTTCAAGAGTTGCACAAACAGTGGGTAAAGACAAAAGAGTAATACAATTGAAGAATGTGAACCTCGTTGGGAAAGTTTATGTGATAAATATAATTTAGAAAATTGTAGTTGGATAATCGAAATGTATAAGCAGTTTAAATATTAGGCTAAGGCGTGCTTGTAAGATTGTCTTTATGCTAGCAAGACATCAAGCAGAAGAAGTGAAAGCTTTTATTCTTTTTTTGACAGATATGTGAATTCTAAGTGTCAGGACCATGTACGTACGGAATACTAACTGATTATGCGTGAAACCGATCAAATAGTGCGGAATCCTATTTTATTGGTGATCCAATCAGTGAGAACATTAACCGGATCGATATAAGAATAAACTAAACGTTAAGAACGAGTAGGAATTGATCAAGAACGGACTTTGAAGTTGGATTGGCTTGCTTGGACATTCTGGACGGCTAGGGTTCGATAAATTATTAAGTGTTCTGAATTGTTTTTCAATTGTTATGTTTTTCCACGAATTAAGTGGTATTTATAGGTTTATAGTTTTCATTCGTATGACTGAACCATTAGCATGGTTTAGTCATGCGACTGAATCATGCGACTGAGTCATACGCACAACTGAAGCTTCAGTCGTGCGACTGAGTCAATCTTATGTCTCAATCATACGACTGATCCAGTCTCTTGGTTCAGTCATGCGACTGGTCCATAAACATGGATAATCACCCGACTAGGTTGAACACATTGCTTAATCATTATTGATTAAGAACCATGTACAACAACCTCAAACCTATATAGTAAGTTCATACATAAGACATTTTACTTAACACAATAATATGAAATAGTTAAACATTAATAAACATCAATTACATATTATATTTCATAGAACCCATTCATTACATATGTGTAAGACATGAAAGACTTTTATATTTAAGCTCATAACTAGGAACAACATGTATCTACAAACTCCCCCTTGGTCCTAGTTTACTCTATTGTCTAACACTCTTCATATGTTCTTGAAATTTCTTGTACTTCTCTTCTTTTGTAACTCCTGCATGTATTTCAAATGCAAAGTAAAGTCTTATGACGTGTTGAAACTAGAGAGCTTGAACAATATCCTACGTGTCATAGAACAGTGGCCACTTATATAATGTGTAAACATCTTCAGCTGACAAGTTAGTAAGCCATATTGGATCGAATACCCTGATAGTATCAATCTTTCCATCTCGGTTCAGAACTATGACCGCTTCGCCCATTCGCCAATTGTAATACCACCATTTGAAGTGTGGAGTGAAGTCCTGAGGCATTTCCCGTAAGGGAATCTTTGACATCGTACGCAGAGGACTCCACTTCAGCATAACTTTAGGTCTTCCAGATATGGGATCCACTTCAGACCTACGGATGTACCTCTTAGGTTGTTGAGGTCTGAAGTGTACCCACCTGGTGTGGTATTCCTTCTTTAATGCAACTTCAAACCAACCTTACATCTTTCTTGGATTAGCATACATCAAATCTAAGCATGCTAGTCGGTTGAGCTCAAAACCAAGAAGAGTCTTCAGATCATGAGGATATCTGAAGTACTCGATTCCTTTCTCCCTTTTCACAACATAGACCTCCAGGTCTTCAAAATATGCCCACGCTATAATCTTTCCTGACACTTTCTGATGTTTTTTAACTTTTTAGAGCTTTATGTAGGCAATCTGCTTTGGCGGCATGCGTTGGGCTTTCATTTCTGCAAAACAAGCTGCCCATTCAGCTTTCTTGATATCAACAATTACGTCTGAAGCTTGGGCTGTGTTTTCTTCTTTCTCCTTTTCTTTTTCTACTTCATCAAACTTCTCAAAAGTACCACTGTCAAATGTTTCACCCAAGTTGGGGATAACATATCCTTCCGGATTAGTGTACTGTGGATAATAATCAGTAGTGACATCCTCTATCTCAATTTCATCTATATCATTAAGCTCATCGTCACTTACCACATCAACTGTTGGAGCATTTTTGACCAGCTCGTCAGGATTCAGCCTGAATATTTCAGCATGTTGTTCGTCCGTTAGGTCATGTATGATCTCTCCCTCTTCTGGAGTGTAGCTCACAGATCTTCTGACTATCCCTTGTAAGTCAAGAATCATGGTTAATTGAGTCTTGACCCGCTAAAGGGGTTGGTCATCATACTCATCAGTCTGTTGAGCTTCATCTTTTTGACTAGACATTAAGTATATCACTCATAAGTCAATAAATAAGACATCAAAGAATAAACAAATATAAATGATCAATAATTACATTAATGTAATATATAATTCAAGTACAAAAGTTTTAAATACAAAGACATGTAATCATTACTTTTGTCTTGATCTATTGGTTCTTCTACTGGAGGAGTTGAGGATGAGGCTCCTTGATCTTGGATTTGTTTAGTACGCCTCTCTTGAGCTTGTGGATTTGAGACTGACGCAGATGCATCACCTTCCGGATCATCATCATCCTCATGATCTTTTCCGCTCGGTCCTCCTTCCTCAACATCTTCCTTAAAATCATCTTCATCCTCATCATCATCATCATCATCATCATCATTGTCATCACCATCGTCATCACCATCCTTGATCTTTAATGGTTCATTCTTGGATCCCTTGAGCTTTAGGAGTATCTTCTGGTTCTTCTTCTTAAGCTCCACAATCCTCTTTACCAAAGCCAACACCAGCTCATTTTGACTTGTAAGTGCTTGGTGGGCTCAACTTAGAGCTCTCTCATATTGAGCACTCTACTCGCTAAGTTGCACAATCTGCTTAGCCTGAGCTGCATTCACCTCCATCATCTTGTGTAACTGAGTAGCCCTTAGCTCATCAATGGCAAGTAGCCTTAGCACAATGCTGTTGAGGTTAGCAAGCTATTCCTCTAACTCGATATGGGGTAGAGTGGGTCCAGCTGTGAATGTATAGTGGGTGGAAGGACCTACTTGGTGACTTGGGGTGGTAGTAGTGGATGTGGTGAATATGGTTGGTGGAATGTGAGTGGGATGTGGTGGAGTGGCTGTGGTAGTGGTGGTGGATGGAGTGATAGTGGTAGTGGGAGAAGTGATGGTGGTGGTAGTAGATGTGGTGGTGGTGGTTGGAGATGTGGTAGTGGTGGTGGCTGTGGCAGTAGTGGTGGTGGCAGAAGAAGTAATCACATTAAATCTTGGCCTTTTGCTCTTCATCCTGTATGGTTGGGCCATCCTCTTCTTCCTGGAGCCCTTTGCCATAGGCGCTCCCCCTTGGTTGCTGGGCTGGTCAGGGGTATAAGTAGGGTCAATAACATCAGCATCAGCACCCCTTGACTCAACCTGGCGTCCGCCAACCACCTTGATCCCTCTGTCGGTGGCCACAACCCGGATCCCGATGGTCCTGACCAGAGGCTCATCTTTTGACTCTTCTTCTTCATCTATCAGAAAGTTCGGGTGGATAGCAGCCTGCTCAGATCCACCTGGAGCAGAAGAAGTAATAGGTGGAGGTGGTGAAGATATATCAGAAGTATCGGTGGCCCGTGAAGAACTGGGACCTGCATCTCCCCCACCTTGACTGTCATCATGGTCATCATCGTCGTTATCGTCTTCGTCTGTGGCTACCATGATGGGCTCAATATCAGAATCATTGTCATCATGACGCCACTTCTTACGAGAGGGCGCCACGTAGTCCTCATAGGCCAGATGGCCAAACAGTCTCCTAACAGGGGGCTTCACCTGCTTCCCCCTGTAAACTTTCATCCTACCCAATGTCGTGTCATCCATAACCTCCAAAACAACAACATCATCCCTTTCCTTTGGTAGCGAAGGAAGCTTCTCATCTATAAGCAACTGTAGAAACCGTGGGTACATGCAGAAGCCCTCCTTGCCCTTGGCTTCAAGGTTCTCAATCAGATACGAGAAGAGCATGCGAGAAAAACTAAACAGATGGTTTAGTACCAGTGCAACGTATGCATTCTGGATTTGGTCAAACATTTCGTCAAATCCTCCCCGCCTGGAGGATAGACACCTAAGGATCACATGTGCCAAATACTTGAATTGCGGGCACATGTGACTTTTGTTCAGTACACCGACATTTATGTCACCGACGTACTTGATCCTCATAAAGCATCCCCAGACCATTATGGATGTAGCTTAGTTGGGTAGGCTCCGTCCTCACCCAGATCTAAGACCTACCTCAGATCGTCCTCAGTAATCTCGATCTTTTGTCCAAAGATGGAGATTCGTATACGGTATGGCTCAATGGACCTGTCAACCCTTGCGCTTTCCCAGAAGGCCTGCTATATGGATCTATAAGGTGTGCATGGGACAAAGATGGGCTTGAAGATCCTTGATCAGCGCAGAAAGGAAATAATCCCTGTGAACTCAGAAGCATTCCTTGATGTAGAATCAAGGTGAGCACAGATGTTGTGCTTGGTGCTCATAGTCCACCTATCAGCCATGTTGTTGTAACACAAGAGACATATATGTTAGATTTAGGCAACACAGAAGACAGTTGAAACTTAAACTGTTTTTGATCAACCTGGTTCCATCGTGCGATTGAACCATGCGACTGAGTTCAGTCATGCGATTGAGCCTACGACTGAGTTCAGTCGTGTGATTGAGTCAGCAACTGTACTTAGTCGTATGGTAGGCTATGCAGTTTAGTCAGTCGTGCGACTGAGTCACCGATTGATTCATTCGTGTGATAGAATCGTGTGTCTGGCTCAATCGTGCGACTGAGGTTCATTCGGAGTGTCCATTCGCATATAGTTCTGTTTGACACTCCGACCTCGAATCTTGGTCAAATCTTTGGATTAGACTTCGTGTTTAGACTCATTTGATTCGCAGGGACTCTAAATAGCACCTAATGTCCTTTAAATCAACAGTTATGTCCATTTAAGTGGTCTATTTAGATGAGTTATTCTTGTTTCTTGAATTTAAATTAATCGGTCCTTAGGGTTCGAACAAACCGGTCATTAGGGTTGATTTTAGTCTCAAAGTACCTGTAGATGAGTAGAACACACGTTAGTATCACAAGTCAGTGAGTAATCAAGGAAAATGAAATTCGGGCAGAGTGTTTGCGTATGAGAGAGTTTTGAAAGCTGTGAAGGGTGGTAAGGAAGGTGACCGAATAACCCTTCTATATATATTGTTTTAAAGCACAGTCGTATGACTAGACCCATACTTATGCTTCAGTCATGCGACTGACCCCATACTCATGCTTCAGTCGTGCGACTAACTCATACTCCTTCATCCATTCGTACGATTGGTTCAATCTTATGATCCAATCGCATGGATGTCTCATACTCCTGGTCCAGTCGTGTGACTAGCTCATACTTATGGTCCAGTCATGCGACTGTCTTATACTTATGGTCCAATCATGCGATTGGCCCATATTTATGATCCAATCGTGCGACCGGCTCATACTTATGAGTTTGACCTTATACACTTTCACACCCTTAAACTTTTACCTTTTGATATATAACATTATGAACATTAATCATCACAAACATGACCTTTTTAAATTGAAAACCATTTGTTCACCTCAGACGTGATCCTTTTAATTTAAACCTTTTGATCACCTAAGATGTGATCCTTTTAATTTAAAACCGTTAGATCACCTCAGACATGAACACTTTTAGTGAGTGATTCATAGATTTCATCTAGATGTATAGTCCGACTTTTACATAGCAAAAGACTAGATAAACAAAAAAGAAAAAACAGATTGAAATTAAATCAAACAAGACATATTTTTTTGAGTTTTTAGGATTGATTCAGATTGAAATCTTTTAGGAAAACGTCTAACAGATTTTTCTTCCTAAACAGAACAGTTTCAAGGTAATTTGATCATTTCTGGAGAAACACTTTGATGCTAGATTCTTGTTTCGACCGAGAGTCACTAACAATTTTAGGAAATCATACTAGAGCTATAAGATGCACACAATAATTTTGACTGTCAAGAATTGCAGCTCACGATGATTGTCAGTATACTTGTCCACTTAAATCCATACACAGACTTTTGACACACATTGGTGAAGAGTTAGGTTTGATTATTTCAACAAGCATTTGTGGATCCCACACTTATATGGTAATCAACATTCCTCAGGAGATTTTTGAGCGGTCTATGGGTATTTGACAAGAAGAAACTATTCTAAGAGCTTTCAAAGAGATGCCAAGCCTCATGTCAGTGCCATCGCACAACAGAGAGGCGCAAATAACAATGAATTCTAGAATATTTAGGTTATGCTTATC
>BJCM01073379.1:0-15007 GCA_018326385.1 Flaveria bidentis | reverse complement strand
GGCACGCGGGGGAAGCTACTCGGAGGGGCAAGACTGACATCCATTTTTAACATGAACTCTCTGTTGTTTCGTAATGCAGTAAACTGTTCTTTGTAAACTAATTTAAACCAAACTGTACTGCCTAACAACAGTGCTTTTAATGACATGAATGGTTTTGTTAAAGTTTAATTCCGCTGCTTAAATTTGTACGTTTGTATGTTTTATATAATTACCATGGTGAATGACCAATTGTGAAGTCTCCGGAAAACGGGGCGTTACACTTTTAAATAACCATTCAAAAGTATCTTGTTTCTCATTCTCTAATAATGCACCACTGAAAAGTATGGACTGACCATGGTGATTCACCCTGACAAATGGAGCAAATGGCATCATAAATTTGTTTGTCATGTATGTGACATCAAATACAATAACGTCCCCAAATTTTATGTAGGAATCTCTTGATCTCCCATCAGACAAGAAACTATTTCTTGGAGACCCGTCATCAAATAATTCCACTAGAAAATAAAAATTACTATTTTCTATTATTTTATCCTGAAAATGTTTTATAAGCCCATAAACTCCTTACCTTTGTATTGTTTTCGCTGCTCAGCTAAGATATCAACACATTGTTTTGATGTAACATAATTTTTAAGTGGACTTTTCATAGTATTCATGACCTTCTTGATTTGACAAGGTCTCAAACCGGATTGACCAAGTTCCGACATTAGAGATTTGCAAGCCAATGTTTGGTGAAACTTCCCATGAGAATGATGCTTCGTTACTTTAGTTGGAGCAGTAGTTAGCTCATGATTATGAACATCGCTAAACATATCCACAAACCATTTCCCATCTTAACTTTTTGAAATTCGAATAAATGCTTCACACCCGGTTCTTAAATCCCTACGGCGTTTCTTTATATCTCCATCGGAATGGTTACACTTCACATATTTGAAACCCTCTTTGTTGCATACATATTTCTTTCGATAAGGCTCATTTGTCGTCTTATTTTTAAAACTAATACGTATTCTGAATCCATGTAAAAAAGCATAATGATTATAGAAGTCATATACCTCATATGGACTGCTAAAAACCTTCCCTATTACATTATTTTCTTCTTCTTTCTCAAAACCATGAACCACATTCGTATCATTGTCTTTCTATATTTCAATGTCTGAATCGTCGATAACATTTATTTCAGTAGCTTTCTCTTCTACTTGCGACGGTGAATTTTCCATTTGTTCATCCTATTATAAAGATAATTATAAATTCTCGTTAGGTACAGAAGCAAAAAAATCACTTACCAACATCAACATTCACATTCAAATACTCATAATGAAAGGATCAAAAGCAATTAGAGCTTTTAACATATAAAGGATGAATACTTCTTATATGAAACAATTGTGAGATTTATGAAGATTTCATTATCTGCTATATACTGAAATCAAGAATATTATGATTAAAACATAGTTGAACAAAAAATAATAAATAATTATGTGACTACATGTGAAGAGCTCATGAACTAAATGAAGAAAATTGGCTATGAGGGGTTGTGAAGAAGACGCTCGAGTAATAAAATCATCTGAAGCAAATCTCTTTTTAACCTTGTGTTCGTGATGATGATGATTTTCAGAAGGCTGCGATGAAGTCATGAAGATGATAGTATGCAAAATCAATTCATGATGATGACGATGGTCCGCATAAACAATTCGAGATGGTGATGATCTGTAGAAGGATCGATGTTCGTTTAGGGATTGAATCAGTTTGGGGAAACGAAGTTCATGACAAGACTTATAGAAGGGTGAAGAGAAAAGTGATCGATTTCAAACCTTGTGATCCGCAGAAGGTTGAGATGAAGATGATGACCCAAATTGAAGTTGTTCGTGATGATGATGAACTGATGAAGGACGCCGATGATGTTGAAGATGACTTAGGTATTTGAAGGTATGGGAGAGTAATGAGAAAGGGAAACTAATGAAATTTAATATTTATAATTCTTTTTTAATTCAAAACTATATAGTTTTGAGAGTTTCGCATCTAAGGTTAAATGTCTAACAACCCTGTATTCACTTACATCTTCTTAACCCGAAATGGGCTGGGGAGAGCAAAGGTTCCATTTTTAAGGTACTTCCGGGAACAGATCCAATAGAGACGTAATGGGGCCTGTAGCTCAGATGATTAGAGCACGTGGCTACGAACCACGGTGTCTGGGATTCGAATCCCTCCTCGCCCACAACCGGCCCATAAGGGAAGGGCCTATATATATATATATATATATATATAATTCATCATCATATATATAATACAAATACAAGGTAGAACTATATGAAAACATCCTTAAATATATATGTATTAGAATGGATTAAAATATTATTGATGGACTCGAGTTTTAATAATTGTGCTGTAATGCAAATAGTGAAGCTAAAATGTCAAACACACACAAAAACCAAAGAACAAACAACCCAAATCTAAGATAAAAATCGCTTAACTTCATACGAAATCAAGAGACACCGTATATACATAACAAGTAAAGTTACGATGTCAAACACACAAAAGATCTGATTTTTAACATTGGTTTCCGATAAAACTTACAGAGAGGTCGCCGGAGTGTACCTTATAGATGCAGGTCCCTAGCGTTAGAATGGGGTCGGAATAGGAGGTGGGTGGGTGGGTTGCATGTTCCTTTGCCTCCTTTATAACCTAGAGGGTGAGTAATTTGGTAAATTGATATTCAAAAGTTAAAAAGAAGAACAAAAAGTTTTATCAGAATCCGTGTATTACATAGGTGAAAAAAATAAAAGGGGTGTACGCCATTTATATATGATCTATTTATCTGTTTTCACAACTTTCTATAATAGGATTGTAATCTATCTTGGTTGTTCAAACTTCAAAGCATTTTTTCTTCATTAAATGGCCAACTAATTAAAGCCCGGTTACCCAAGGTACACCAATAACAAAAGGATACCTCATACGCTTTGAGTACACATAGCACTAGGTAGCTCAAACTCACCAATCATCAATTCCAGGAAAAACCGGGCACCCGAAGACCCATTGCGGTAAAACCCGGCCACCTGAAGACCCACTATGGTAAACCCCGGGCCACCAACAACATTTTATTGCCGGTAGGACTCGAACTCACAACCTACCTTAGAGGAAGTAATGAGACTATCACTCAACCAAATGAGTGGTGGTAATTTCAAGCATTATATGATTTTAGCCCGACAATATTTACATGTTTAACATAACTTGGATATATGCGAGATAACATGTGTCGATTTTACATCGGCTTATGTAAGTATGTAACCAATTAAGCCCAAACTACACTTTCATACGGATCACTTTGGACTTGGAGTATATTTTAGAGCCTGATGGGTTATTACATTCAAAGAAATGGATCATGAGTATATTATAGGGCCTAATGGGTTGCTACATTTGAAGATTTTTCATATTTGTTGCTTGACTCATAGTTACAACATACAATTTTATGCTTTATATCGTGAAAAATGTCTTGTTAGCGGATATTGCTGGGGAAATTTCTAGTTTCATGGCTAACATAATCAGATAGCACAACTTTTTTTAAATATTTAGTAGACCACTTTTAAAAGTAGTTTTTTATAACCTAAAGTACCTATATTACGTCACATCACTTTGCGATTATATAAGGTGATAATGTTAGTAAATCTTATAGAGATTGTAAAAAAATGTATAGAAATTTCTTTTGAATAGTATATAATAAATCCTATTGTATGACTTTCAAGACCACGAAATAGTATATGTTTCCTTTTATAAACATAGTAGCTATTTATGGAATGTTATATATAGTCAGACCCAAACATGACAGCATTTTCCTTATAAAGAAAAAAGTTGTTATAGCTGCAATAACTCTGATTTATAATAGTTATATACAACAACTGATATAACTCATTGTATCATATCTAACACTTTTATGAAGAAAGTTCGTTTTATCCATATAGTGCCACAAGAAAAACAAAAAAACTCATAAGAGTACTAAAATAAAATAGGCTTCAAGAAAGTCAAACTATTGGATGACTCACCACTGACGTTGCTAATTGTATTTATATATGATACGAATGTTATAATAAGAATAAAAATAAAAGCTTGATGCAATAACATAGTAACATGTATGTTAGATATTTTAATGTAATTGAATTAATTTGTTAATTAATTTAAATCATAATGTTAGTCAAACAAGTCAGAAAATATAAGATACATATTTGTTTGAGTGTATCATGATTTCTAGTACTAAAACTCCGAAGCAATGGGGTGCCAAGCTGGCAACAACCCCTTGGTGGTGGGTTTGAAGGCAGTGGGGCGACTAAAAACGGGGTTCAAAGGATGGCAACTCCTAACAAGTCCAAGGGCAAAACCCGTGGCTATTTATTAGAATTTTAATTTTCTGGGATTTCACTTATGAAATTCGAATAGAAACATAGGTACTATTTGATGCTAACTAGAAATAAGCCCCCCGCGTTGTAGCGGACGCCGTAAAATGATGTCAGGTAGCATTAATTTCACACCATCGTTAGCAACCAACAACACCGAAAAAACTTTTACTAAAAAATAAATAAAAACGGGAAAAATAAAACCGAATGAAAAGTACAGGTAAAAACGTTGAACCTCACACGTAATCGTAGAATATTAAAAACCAACTAAGTCGGTCTAGAAACGCGCGTTGTGATGGAGCCCTTGAACGGGGAAAAATAGACGTTAAAACATTGAACTATACGCGCACGTTGCGACGTGTTAAATCGTAAAATTTAAACCAAAACGTAAAACGGAATAATTATAAAAGATGAAAACTATATGCAACCAAAGTTGAAATTGAAGTATAGTAAGGGTTTAGTTGTAAAATAAGTAAAAGTATTGAGGTTAAAAGTAAAAAAATTAAAAGAAACAAAATTAAGTACAACCTATTAAACCTAAAATAAAACTCATAATGCACAAAACACTTGGTAATTAGTATTATATATAATTTGTATTTGATATATAAACGCCAAAAGACACTTCTTGGCTCCAATTCTTAAATACTATTTTATTTGGTTTTGGTCATCTTGTTTTGTTTCAAGAAATCATAACAAAACAACGCACGAGATTACTTTTAAATTTTATATGAAGTTTTTTATATTGTTAATGTTCTCTTAACAATATAAATTTGGAACACATAAGTTTACGTAAAACTTCTGTTTTTTTATGTAAATTTGGAAGTGTTAGTTTTCTTTTTCATATGTAAACGCGTCATATCGCACGAGATGTAATATTAGTTACTTTATTAAAAGTAGTATTAAAATGTATAAAGTTTCTGAAAAATAAAACAAGTAATAACTTCTAGAAATTAATATTACAAAACTAAAACATTTAAAAATATATTCTCGTAATGAATCAAGTTTTTGCTTGGTTTAAGCATATGACTTGTGACAAATTATGTATTGGGCTTGGTTTTAGAATATGTCTTGTAACTTTCAACATACCGATGAAGTACTGATGCACGATACGATAATTATTATTATTTTTCTTTTTTTACTTTTCAGAGTTTCGGCACCATGGTAACTTAACAATCCATTGTATTGCCTCCTTTGTTTTGTAGTGTAGATACCAGAAAAAAGGATTATAACTTAATTAAAACATGAAACGAGGGTTCAATCACATCCAATCTATTTTAACTTAACACATCTATCACTATTAGAGACCCATGTAAATGAGATCCACAAGCTTATATTAGCATCATCTTTTTTTATGTGTGTTTTCTCTTGGAGCCCTAAGGTTGAAAGTAGTACGTCGTTGATAGGTAGTTTAAGTGATCGTAGAATCTAAAAGGTTTGTACATTGAAAACTTTCAAAAGTGAGGAGTAAAAGTTCCTACATAAAACGAGATGCTTCTTTTTCTTTTAGCATTTAAGAATCAATTAAGAAAACAACTAATGTTGGTATCATTTCATCATAAATGTTGTGTACTATATCTTTTTTGGATCTCATGGTCCAAGTGCAATCATGCAACACCAATAATGATAAACCCAACTGAGGTGCTGTAAAACATATATGAGACAAATACAAATACAAATACAAATACAAATACAAATACAAACACAAACACATCTTTTTCCAACAAATAGAATAGGTGGTCCTTCATCAATCAACTTGACACCCCTATTGTTACTTCATTTTTTTTCTTTAATTAAATAAATTCAATTTGAGACTTAATTATTGATATTTGCTTAATTGTCCTTTCACTAACATGTGGGATCAAATAGAGGCCGACTATATATACAAATATAACATATGAGTGCAACCAAACTCTATCAAAGGGAGACCTAATTATAAAGTAGTTAGAGACCGATTGTACAAATGAGTTAATAATAATACACTCGGATTCCTACGCATTAATGAGCCGGAAACTATGTCCAAAATTTTCCTTTTCATTCACATTATATTACTTTATTGCTTTGTTAACGCCGATGATGTATAAATAACTATTATTTAAAACATTATGTAATAGAATAGAAGGAACCACAAAAAGATATTTGGTTTAGTGGTATCCGTTTGTATAAGTCGAAGTTTCAAATCTTACAGTATGCCGATTAAACGGATTTAAAAGATTATTAAAGGTCGTTCAAAAATGAATAGAAAAAAAACAACTTAATTTACTTGCTTTTTTATTTTAATCTATATAAAGATAATATTTACATAGTCTATCATCCTTCTATAGCGTATTTTTCTTCTTTTTTTTTGAACATGCTAATTTGAAATTAGGTATTGTGTATCCTAGTAAAGGCCCACCGAAGACCAAAAGACTGGATTCAATTTCTTTATTCGACACTCGTTTTAGTCACGAGGCAAATAAACACCAATTATTTACTAAAAAACCATAAAATTTGAATATATGTTCCTTTCAAACCAGATTGTATATTTGTATTGTTGTATATGAAGATCCTATTGGCAAAATGCACATTTTGGTGATTATAATTGTCTATAATCAATATATATAAAGTTACTGGTAAAATTCTATGCCTGGTGCGGCGGTAATCTAGTAAATTTTGTGAACGTTAACATGTTTAAATTTTTAATAAAGTTTATATCAAACGTTAAAAAGAATAAGATAATTGCAACATTATATTTAGAATGTTGTAAACATCATATACCAAAAGTTATAAAAAAGTTCTAAATTAATCGGACTTGATTTTCAATAATATTTATATATAATCACAAATAGAATAAAATAAAGTCACTACAATAATTGTAAGCTTTTATGGGGAACAGATTGTCACTATAGCATAAGATTGCATCGCTAGAGGCTATAGCGACGACGCATAGCTGTAAATAGGATTTCGTTGTAGCTTCGCAACAAGATGTCAAGCTTGTCATAGTTATAGACTAAGTAATAGAGATGAAATGTTATCACTATATGGATGCCATCAATACTATTTCTAGACTATATAGAAATAATAAAAAATATAACGCTAACTTGTGATCTTTGTCTTTGCAATAGTTGTCGTCGCAACAACTTTTCTTGTGGTGTGGTATGTTTGAATTTTTATAATAAATTATATCTTAAAATTTATAAGTACAAATTAAAAACATCTATAACAAAATTACTAGTTAACTCGCGCTTCCCGACTGAGTATGGTCTTTACTCGTTCATGCATACGTATTTATTATTAAATACTTGAATAAAGAGAATAAAATGCACATGCTATTGTAAAAAGCTACAATCTTAACGGTTTTTTAAACTCATAATTTTTATGCTTTATGCACATTTTAAAACTTGTGCATTTAAAAGCAATAACTATTAATTGGTTTGTCTAAATATATATATATATATATATATATATATATATATATATAAAGAGAGAGAGAGGAGAGATCCATTTAAAACCATGTTATAAATCAAAACCAGAAATTACATATATGTAAGTACATGTTACTAATTGTACAATAAAAAATGGTATTTTGGGTGGTTTGAGGGGCAAAACCATCCCAGAAAGACAAAGCACTAAAATTTTAAAATAAATCATGAAAAAAACCGCCCGAAAAAGCCTAAAAAATGCCCAGAAAATTAAAAAGCCGCCCAGAAAATTAAAACCGCCCAGTTTGAAATTTAAATTGAAATTCGACTTATTCAACCTCAAACTCTATCATATTTTATTTATCGTTTTCGGTTTCTATTCTCTCTCTCTTAAACTCTTCAATTACTTTAATTTTTTCAGCTACTACCTCTCCCCCAATCTATTCAATCATTTTCTTTTTTTATTTCTACATCTTTTTATGAAGAAAGAAAGGTTTACGGTTACTAATTTGATTAAAGGTTTGTTCTACTTAGTTTTTTCTCATTATATATAGATACATAAATAATTATATTGTATTTGATCTAATGTTATTATGTAATGTTTTTAGTGATTCAACTTATATTGAAGATCCATATATCTTCATCTCCACGTATATTCAACATATATTTAGCATCTTTATTAAAGGTTAGTAAATTCTATCTCAAACTTTATTATTTAAAATATAGATTAGTTTATATATATGTATATGTATAATGATTTATATTATAGGAATATTCAAGTATATATCTATGTATATGTTAGATATTATATATATATTTATATACATGATCTATTATATAAATATGTATATAAGTATCTTAAAAGTATAAAAAATTATAAAAAATTAATTATGTATTTAAATTAAATATGTATATGTACATATTTGTATATTAGTATGCATATTCATGTAGGATATATAACCATTTAAAATTATGCCCGTCCGATAATTATCTAATAGAGATAAATTTCGGATTGTCCCCATTTGGGACTGCTTTTTGAGTATTATATCTCATTAGGATATGTATACATTTTAACGAGTGACTATTTAAGAAAAAAACGGTTTTATTTCCTTTTAACTCTTTCGAGTTTGCAGTTTATCTGCACACTTGGGGAGTTAAAGGGAAATGTTACCAATTTTTTCTTAAAAATCACTCGTTAAAATGTATACATATGAGATATAATACTCAAAAAGTGGGTTAGGATTCACAACCTTAGAATACCTAAATATTTTCATAAATGCATATTACTTATTTGATTATTTTAATTTTCAGATGAAAGATAGAGAATTTTGGATGTACAAAAGTGGACGTACTACTGAAATATATACGAAATGTGTTTCTTCTTTTATTAAGAATGCTGAAGCTAATCGGATGAATGTTGGCTCTAAATAGATTTGGTGTCCATGTGCGATTTGTAAACATCTTTAAAGATTTGACAATATTAATGAAATAGAGTATCATTTGTTTATAAATAGTTTTATGCCTAGATACACTTGTTGGTTAAAGCATGGGGAATCACCGGTTAATTGTGACATGACATCGGTTAATTTAGATGATATGTAAAATGGCATCTTAAATTATACCAATGACGATACATACGATGACAATTTAAATGATGACAATCTAAATAACATGTTAAATGATTCAGACAATAATATCGGTGACAACGACAAAGAAAGATTACAAAACCTATTTGATGATGCAGCAAAACCATTGTATAAAGGTTGTGAGAATTTTTCAAAACTTGATGCTATTTTAAGATTGTTTAACTTGAAGGCAAAAAACAGATGGAGTGATAAAAGTTTTACAAATCTATTAGTTCTTTTGCATGACATGCTTTTAAAAGATAATGAGTTACCAATTTCGTTATATCAAGCAAAGAAATTAATGTGCCCGATGAGATTGGAAGTTAAAAGAATACATGCATGTCCAAATGACTGTATCTTGTATAGAAACGAGTTTGAAAAAAGTCATAATTGTATTACATGTGGCGAATCAAGATATAATAGTAAAAATAAAGGTGTTAAATATAGTGATGATGTGACAAAAAATGGACCACCGGCTAAATTATTATGGTGTTTTCCTATTATACCAAGATTAAAACGATTATTCTCAAATGATAAAGAAGCAAAATTAATTCGATGGCATTTGGATGAGCATATAAATGATAGAAAATTAAGACATGTGGCGAATTCACTTTAGTGGAGATATATTAGTAGAAAATTTCCTGAATTTGGTAATGATATTAGAGACATAAGGTTTGGACTTAGTTATGATGGAATCAATCTTTTTGGAAACATAAGTAGTCGTCATAGCACATGGCCGGTTCTTCTTTGCATCTACAATCTTCCACCATGGTTATGCATGAAAAGGAAATACATAATGATATCGTTGTTAATTCAGAGGCCAAACAACCCGGTAATGACATTGATGTATATCTTTCACCTCTAATTAATGACTTAAAATGTCTTTGGAGCCTAGGTGTAAATGCGTATGATGCTTATAAAAAAGAATACTTTGATTTGCGAGCTATGATTTTTTGCACAATAAGTGATTTTTCCAGCATATAGTAATTTGTTTGGATATAGCACAAAAGGTAAGCAAGCTTGTCCTATCAGTCAAGATGAGACAAGTTCGATATGGTTAAATAATTGTAGAAAAACCGTATACATGGGACATAGAAGATTTCTTCCACCTGGTCACATTTATCGGAAAAACAAGACGGACTTTAATGGAAGTACCGAGCATAGAACACTAACAAAAAAGAACTCTGATGTGTTTTCACGGGTTAAAAATCTAAATACGATTTTAGGAAAAAGAACTCGTGCTGAGAAAGGAGTTGTTTGGAAAAAAGTCAATATTTTGGGACTTACCTTAGTGGAAGCATTTAGATGTTCAACATTGCCTAAATGTAATGCATATTGAAAAAAAATATATGTGATAGCTTGGTTGGCTTATTGTTAGACATTCCCGGAAAAACTAAAGATGGTATCAATGTTCGTAAAGACATGGAAGAAATGGGAATACGCAAAGAGCTTGCCCCTATTGATCAAGATCGTCGTGTTTATCTGCCACCTGCGTGTTATACTATGTCAAAAGCAGAAAAATTAAAGTTTTGTAAATGTTTATACGATATTAAAGTTCCATCTTGCTATTTAGCAAATATTAAAAAGTTGGTGTCGATGAAAGACTGTAAAATTCTTGGTATGAAGTCTCATGATTGTCATGTTTTGATGACCCATATGATTCCTATTATAATACGTGGATTGCTACCAGAAAGCACCCGTCACACAATCACAAAGGATTGTTTGTTTTTTAATCAGATTCACTCAAAGGTGATTGATCCCGAGGAACTAGATATATGGCAAAAAGAAATCATCATCACACTTTGTGAATTAGAGAAGTACTTTCCCCCATCTTTTTTTGATGTGATGATTCACCTAGTAATTCATATCATTAGAGAGATCAAGGCTTGTGGTCCTGTATTTTTTTATGTGATGGTTCACATTTATATATACACTTATATAAATGTTGATGCAATTTTAAATGTATATTTTCTTTATACGACACACAATGGTTCATGGAGGCTTATTTCAAGGTGGTAGACAACAAAGTCATAATGATGTGTCTACCACTTAAAGAAGAAGTGATATGGGGTTGGACTCAAGTCTTGGTGTTCTAGGCTCGAGGTGTGAGTCTGATGGATCTCATATTCACTATCCACCTATCAAGGTAAATATTTATATCATGTTAATATAAACGTTTTAATATATGTATCATATTTGTTTTTATAATTGTTATATATCTTTGTAGGAGGTTTTATTCTGTGAGTTGTTATTCCCGTATAATTCTAGTATGGAGAAAATAATAGGTACTGGGTATGTGCATCCTACTACTAATAAGTTGTTACATGGGAAACAAATGCACGATGATTATGTGAAAGTTCAAGTAGAAATCATTGATTCAAAGTTTCAATATGTGCATCTCCCTCCTGTTTCTTGCTATGATGAACTTAAAGATATTAGTGATGCTTGTAGTTATTTTATTCAGTAGCTGAGAAAGGCCATAAAGGTATATTTTTTAATAAAAGAATTATATATATTTTATTTTATATTTATATAAGATTTACTCTAATATGTTTGTTAACTTGTAGCTTTCGAACACAGAGACATCTTGCCGGAATCAAACCCTACCACGAACACCACTCAACTCGTGTTATGTACCACAGGTTAGGTGTTTTATGGTTTATTAAGTTGAATCTTATGTTTATACTAGTCGGGTTATTCAGGTTTGGGTGTTATGATGCAAATAATGTTATCAATATTAAAAAATTAATGTTGATAACACATAAACAAAAATACATATACTTCATGACTTTATAATTTTCTTTTATTTTAGTTTTCGCCATCTATACAACATGTTGAATATCAAAGTCAACTTGAACAAGACCCATCAGAATATGATCAAATGTATATGACAACTATGGGAACTTTTACTCATATGGTAATCAACAACTCAATTTTTACATTATATTATTTGTGTGTTCATGTGCATATATAACTAACTACTAATTTTTTATATAGTTTGAACCAGTCCACAAGTTCACGTGGCACAATTTCCCCTCCAACGGTAACGTAAGTATTTTGTTTAAAATTTACATACATATCTTAAAGATTTTTCTTATTTGGGTATTGATTGTTTGGGTTATTACATGATAATTTAGGCATATATTATTTAGGTTTTCAGTTTGTTAAGATATATTCAAATATGTTATATTTTTAGTTTAAAAATTTTGGAATTGCAAAACTAATCAAGTGTGTGTGTATATTTTTTAATTCATGTCTAACAAAATTTCTTTCTTTTTTGTTTTACTTTTTTAGATTTGGAAGTCAACCGACCAGTCCTATGTCACACAAGGAAAGATCCATAAGTTAGTCGCAAACATCATGAAGTGGTGTCTTAAAACGGTATTTAAAAAATAGTAGCTATCATATGTGGATTTTTATATATTATAATATCGTAGTTGAACAAATACCTTTGTATTAGTATTCAGTGAAAGCTAGAATGTTTGGATTTTGACTATGTTTTAGTATTACATGTTTAGATGTATGCAATTTAAACATTAACTTTATATTTATATTCGATCTTGATGCTTTTGGTTTGAATTCTATGGGTTTTGATTGTATGTTTATATAATGCTCTTGTGCGATTTGGTTTATAAAATACTGTTGTGCGCTTTGGCGTTGATAACATTTTGTTTCAATTGTGGTTTTTATAAAATTCTGGATTTATATAAAATTTTGCTTTTTTCAATTTAGATAAAAACAATTTTCAGCGGTTGATATCCAATCTCCTGTTTCCAAGCAGTTTAATTAATTGCCTTTTATTTGCAGCGACATCTTTTAGGAAGCTAAAAATTGCCCAAAAAATCTTTTTCACCGCCTATAAAAATAATTATTGTACTAGTGAGTTACGTACATGTAACTCATACAAGTTACGTATACGTAAGTCGTTTCTTCATCATCGTCGTTCCTTCGAGTTTAAATTAATATATATATGATGACCTCAAAAAATAATGTTAAAGTTTACTAAAATATACTTTAAACAATTAAAAAATTAAATCAATTATAAGTTATGTAATTGGATAGTAGTGGTTTTCATGATTTTCAATTATAAACATAGTTTTTATTTGATTCCTTTGCTATACACACACCCACCTCTCTCTCTCTCTCTATATATATATATATATATATATATATATATATATATATATTCATTTTGGATCTAACACGATATATTATTTTAATGCAAAATGATTTGTATGGTTTTACCTTTTAATCATAAATTTTATTACTAAATCTTTAAAAATGAAAATTGACAACCACAAAGTATGTAATTAAAATATAAGTTACAATATTTTATTTGCTAAACATTATTTTAGTATATTCAAAAACGTTTTTTTGTGATTTAGTATTTATGGTTTTGAATGACTTTATAAACTGACATCTTTTTTAAGTTGTAGTTAATTTAAATATTAATTTATAGTATTATAAATAAAATTAATAATAATAATATTATTATTATTGGCATTGGCGGCGGCAACGCTCTCACCACTGCCAACAAGAAATGTGTGACCTTCATTCGGAGGATAAGTGTTATGTTAATCTGATCCGTCTATATGTTTTTAGTCAAGACCACACTCCCAACCCATCTTAGGAGAAAACCCATTGCTAGGGAACCCTCCCGGCTCAACTATGAGGGGGGAGGGGGGTTAAGTTGAAAGGAATGGAATGAAATAAAATAGAATTGGGAAACTAGTATAATTTTTAATTAAAATTATATTTGAGTGTGTAATGAAATATAAAACCCAAATGAATGTTTCACCTCAATTTCCCTTGGTCGTGGGATTTCAAATTCCCTCTCTAGGTGGAAGGATTTTGAAATCCCACAACCAAGGGAATTTAAGGTGAAACATTCCCTTAGGTTTTACATTTCATTACCAACTCAACATAATTTTACTTAAAAATTATACTAGTTTCTCAATTACATTCCATTACATTTCATTCCTTTCAACCAAACGCCCCCCTCCCGAGAATTTTGCTCAAACTTCTCATGTCTACAAGTCATGACTAACTTATTTTAATCAATTACATTAAAGATCACTTTTGAAATAAGACAAAATATGAACAATTATATATAACACTTTTACGATATGATTCGAAAGCTATTATATACGTCTTAAAGATTTGTGAAATTACAATGGAGGTTAAAAAATTATTTATATGCTATTATAAATTATAGATGTTAAAAATACATAAGTTAACAAACCCAAGGTTAAAGGACTTTTTCTTTGTTGTGTAGAACCATTGAATACATCACTATATATATGATACCTGTTGTTCAAACGAATAAAAGGTCATCATGAAAATGACGACAATATATACACTACAAGAATTGTTCTCAATAGAGGCGACACTATTAGCGGTGACACTATTGATCAATCATCCATTCCTGATCCTTTGAGTTAGTGCTGGTTGTTGATCAGTGATCACGTGTCAATAATCTAATGTTTAATTGATCTAAATGCTTGATTTTACATCATGGTTATGGTGGAACAAGTTCAAGTTGTTTGTGTTTTGGATTATAGGTGATTGGAGCTAAAGAAAACTTATTTTGGATGAAAAGATGTAA
>BJCM01073378.1:0-24074 GCA_018326385.1 Flaveria bidentis | reverse complement strand
GGAAGAAATCTGTCTTCATGAACTTGAAGCTTCGGAAGACTTTGTCTCTGAGGCTTCGGAAGACTTCATGTTTGGCTTCGGAAGATATTGGTCTTGGCTTCGGAAGATTTCACACTTAGAGTATTTTCTGTTTCATGTGTGAAACTTCCTAAGCTTCTTCTTTAATGCACTTGTGCAACATGCAGGATAGACTTAAGATGTTTAGGTTGCATCAGCCTCTTCATTAATCTCTACATTTTTTTATTATCATTTAAAAAAACCAAGCATAAAATGTCTACACTGAAAAAGGCATAAACACATATCTCACATGGTGTCATAATCCTTTTCGTCTATAATGTTATTATTTGGTCATTTTGGTGTCTCTATAGAAGGGCCAAACACCTCTATAGTGCAGTCGACTCTATTTATAATATGATCGCCTCTATAATACAACTTATTTCCTCTATAGCTTGTTCAAATGCCTTTATATTAAGTTCGAGCGCCTTTATAACATGTTCAAATGCCTCTATATCTCTATTAGATAAGTCGTCGATGCAAATCTGATATTGTTTCATAGTCGCCTCCACCTATAACGTTATCATTTTAATTATTTATTTTTACATAATCGTACGTCTCTATAGAAGGGTCAGACGTCTCTATAATACGGTTGACGACCTTTTTTAGTATGATTAGATGCCTTATAGTATGATCACTCGCCTCTATAATAGTTTGAGTGCCTTTATATTAGGTTCAAACGCTTTTATAGTAGGTTTGGACGTTTATAAACTATGTTTAGACGCCTCTGTGATATGTTAGAACACCTCTATTGTAATCCGGATACCTCTATAGTAACTTTGGGCATATTTTCCGGTTAACATATATTAAAGGACGGTTTTTTGAAATGAATATCTTAGAGAAATTTAATACAAAAAGTAAAAATTGTGGAATTTTTCTGAAATTAATCTATTATATGTAAATTCTCTAGTATATCTTGAGTAAATTGTTCCTAAATAACGTAAATTCTGAAAATTGATAATATAGATGTTGGCATTCTCAACTTATTATTAAGTACAATCGTAACGTGTTTGATAAATACTAGTACTAATATATTCGTCTTTTCACATAGAAGAAAAGAAAATCCAATCCGCAACCTTGATATGTTGATCTTTTTATGTACCAAAATTAAATCATACTTTTCTCAAATCTAGTCCTTACATGCTTTTGTCTCTGATTTATCATTCCGTAAATCAAACTTAAAGATAAAATACATGGATATTTACTATGTTATTAAAAGATATTTTGATGGTAAGATGTATTTTATCTATTTAAATGGATGATAAATACTAAAAGATACATGTACAAATAATTAATTAGAGTATATTAGAAGCCGTTAAAAAATCATTTACAACTGAAAAACTTAAAAACAAATCGATTTTCAAGAATAACGCGATGAGCCAATTGTGATAAACGTTTTATCAAACACTTGGTGTGGATCATGTGTATGAAACTCCAAATATCCATCTCGAGCACATTAACAGTGTGTGATCTTTCGAACAATCAGTGGATGTTAACACACAACACCGTATACGAGTAAAACATCACAACCTTATCACCTTCTCCACGTGAGCATCTCTATCGTTACGTGTTCAACCCCTATGATCAAGATTTACAGACTTCAATCTTCATCATCCTCACAAAAACCTTCAAATTCACTATAAAAAGATCAAATCTTTCCCCTAAATCAAGCTAACATACATCAAAACCCATCAATGGCATTGATATCACCACCATTCACCACCAAATTCCACCCAAAATTTCATCATCAACACCCAAAACTCCCACCGTCGGAACTCAATTCCGACCACCGGCGAATTTTACACACAAGAATCACCACCATTGTTACGACAACCACCGTCGTACGGCGGAGGAAACATGCATTGGGAACTGTGGCGGCGGCGGCGGAAGGCGGTGGAGGGCGGAGAATTCTGTTCTCCGACGTGGTGGTGCAACGGCCGGCGGTGGTTTACGGTGGCAGAAAGTGGAACACGGTGGATGTAGCGACGGCGTTAGTGGTGGCGACGGTGCATTTGCTGTGTTGTTTTGCTCCGTTTACGTTCAATTTGAGAGCTTTAACGGTGGCGATTGGGTTGTATGTGGTCACCGGACTTTTGGGTATTACTCTCTGTTTTCATCGGAATCTTTCACACAGAAGCTTCAAGCTCCCCAAATGGCTTGAATACATGTTTGCGTATTGTGGGGTTCATGCTCTTCAGGTAAAGCAATCGTCTTTTGATCGATTAACGTTGAAGAAATCGAATTTTAAGTGTTTTGAAATGTGAATTCTTCAGGGGAATCCGATTGATTGGGTGAGCACTCATCGGTATCATCATCAGTACTGTGATTCACACAGAGATCCCCATAGTCCGATTGAGGGATTTTGGTTTAGTCACGTGAATTGGTTGTTTGATACTGCAAATATCACAAAAAGGGTATGAATTCTCTGATTCTGTAGCATAATTCGTAACATTCGACATTCGATTAGCTGAATCACAAGGTTCTTGTTGCAGTGTGGAGAACAGAGCAATGTGGGAGATTTGGAGAAACAATGGTTCTATCGATTTCTTCGAAGAACTTACATTTTACACCCGATTGCCCTCGCGGTTGTTCTGTACGCGATTGGGGGATTACCGTTTATCGTATGGGGAATGGTACGATTTTATCATACATTTACTTCGAACTCGCATAATATTGCCATAAGAACAGAATTGGTTGAATGTATGTTCATGTGAAAACAGGGGATGAGGATAGTGTTGGGGTACCACATTACTTGGCTAGTGAACTCTGCTTGTCATGTGTGGGGACACCAAGCGTGGGACACGGGTGATTTATCGCGTAACAATTGGTAAGTTGTAACGCGATAAAATAATATTTGGGTTTATGTTTTGACGACGACAATAATAATATGAACATGTGATTGAACTAGGTGGGTGGGGATACTAGCGTTTGGAGAAGGATGGCACAACAATCATCACGCGTTTGAGTATTCTGCGCGACATGGGTTAGAATGGTGGCAGATAGATATGACATGGTATTTGATCCGTATTCTTGAGATTATTGGGTTGGTTACTGATGTTAAGCTACCGAATCCAACTCATATTCAAAAAATGGCTTTGCCTCCTAAAACTTGAACTATGTGACACTAATATTCATTTACTAAAACACAAATCAAATCTAATCCCTAGCATAACGCAGTTTCATGGAATGAGCATGACTGTCATGATAATGTTTCGTAGACGAACAAACAAGGTTTTAAACTTCAGTTCATGTTTACATTCTTCTCCCTTTAATTGGTGTTTCACATATGTAATGGAATCATATGATGATATGTTTGTTTCTCTTATCAGAGGTAGAACTTATGTTTGGAATTCGTATGAAAGCGTTATTTTATAATATCCATCGATTGTCAAAACTAGTAATATGCTATACAAGATACAAACATTTAGAAAGTAATTTTACACCACAGGGGCTTACACAACGGGACACTCTTCTGGCCTTCTCTCTATGTTTACTCCAAATGAAAGACTACAACTTAATTTCACCAGAAACATCAACCGCTCTTGCAAATACCCGTTTATTTTTTGATTTTCAAAGACTCAAACATAGTAATCAAGAAAATGGTGAGAAAGAGCTCCCAACATGACTACACCACAAACCAAAACTCCTTTAGAGAAAACACCTCCCGAACTGTTAAAAAGACATCCCGTAGGGTTTTACACCATTCGAGAACTTTATCCCAACCCGGATCCACAAACTTGCACCCTAATTAAGATGTGATTTATAGATTCCCTCGGATTCTAACACACTCACAGGCAAATTAAACCGGGACTCCTATTTTAATCAAGTTCTCCTTAGTTGAAATCCGACCCATCACTCATCCCTGTACATCACACAAAAAATTTTACTTTTAACAGGGTTAGTGTAGACGACAGAGTAGAAAAACCTTATTAGAGTATTCACACTAGCTTCTCCATCCCAATCATCATATTTACACTAAAAACATTATTTTTTACTTTATATTTCAACTAAATATTTTTATATATTTTAATCATTATTATTTTTTTTTTCATTCACTTACAACCACTTTTAAAAATATTAAAAAAAAATTAGAATCGTAACGTGTTTCCCCAAATATGAAAAATCACGGTACAACGTACAATCCTCGTAAATTTTATTTTTTATTCACTTAAAAACATTTACAATAATCTATATCTTGTGGGTTTACCAACTTATCCACCGAAGTAACTTTGTCAAATCGGTAAATCGGTAATTTATTGGGTCGCTTTGGCAAACCATCTTGCTCTGCTCCTTCAATATTCCGCTTCTTCGTCGACATCGACCTTCTTCTTTCTCAATTACAGGTGAGTTATTAGGTTTTGCATCTATAATACTGTTTATAAAGGGCTTTATTAATCGATTGATTCTTCTAATTAATGTTGGATTCCTTTCTTTGGTTATCTAATATGTAATATTATTGCTTAAAAAGTCTAAATTGGCTGTAAAACATAGTCTTTTTGTTTGATTAACAGCTTTTCGCAGGGTAAACCACTTCTGGTGTTAGATGAAAGGCTTCTTACACATTTAGATATAGCTCCCACAGGAATCAGTCCATGGAGACGATAGGGTTTTAAATACTAGGTTGGTTTTACTAGATTGTTTCCGTAATTAGATGAGTTGTAATTGGGAGCACACAAAGAGAAGCAAGTTCTTAATTTAAGGGTTGCTTATGAGTTTGTGATTATGGGTGTTTGGATTGGTGTCTCTTGAATGATAATATGATTTTGTATGAATAGTAATTATCATGAAATTGAGATCACCTTACTTGGTAAGACTTTCTTGGGTTGCTTGAATAAATAACCCTATTTCTTTCAAACTATTCATCTAGACACTTTTTATCAACATTCATGTTTGGGTCTGTGTAATCTGGGTTTATTTAATGAATCACTGATGCACAATCACTACCAGCTTTTTCTTCCTTAGGTAATAATCCATTTAAACTTGTCATGCCAAATTTATTCATGTTAGAGCATGATGATTATTAGAACAGATCATAATGTTTATAACTTTGTATGCTTTACTGCTTAATAGATTCTGATGCATGTGTTTTGTTTAGGAATCCGATCACCTAAGGAATTTTTTATTGATTTGTTTGGGATTTGGCTTCAAGTAAATTTATGATTCAGATTGAGTTAATTAGGTTTGATCATTGCTTTGTTAGTTGTTCCCATAGTCAAACACAATAGGTTTTAAACATAAGATTCACATGAACTTTTGTTGCCAATTTACCTACCATAATTTTGTTGTTTGTATTTCTTGTTGTATAATTTAATAATGTCACCATGTTTTCTTGATTCAAAGTTGAAAATTATGTAACTGAAGAACACAACAATTAGGGGAAAGTTGTGCTTATTCTGGGCTATATATACATTCATATATATGGCTACTTCAAACAGGTATGTCTAGCATTCATTGTTTCATTAACTAGAATATATCCTACTAGCATGCGTTTAAAACTATAGTATAATCTTCTTGATGATCATTATTCTATCCTCACCAAAAATTAGGTCAAAGTTTCAATAGGTGAAAAGGATTTCATGTTCACCCTCATTGCTAGACGGTCTCGCCATTATGCTCGAACCAGGTTTGATAATAAGACGATTGCAGCTGACATATGGATCAAAACAACAAGCTATTGTTACTCAATTAATTAGTTTACCTATTGTTTTCTCAGATATCTAAAACAGGGGGTTAATGAGAAGGGTTGTGTTGCCACAGTCACCACTAGGTTTCTTCTTTCTCAGGTAACCTCCTGATTAAAGTTATCATGCCAATTTATATTTTTGTTAAACCATAATTATTATAAGGTATTGTTTAGGTTTATGAGATTTATTATAATGTTTATAACCTTTTATGGTTTGCTGCTTCATAGCATTTATAAAATTAAGCTTGTTTATAAGTTATAGTTTAGGTTCTAAAGCTCTAATACTATTTGTCCAACTTATTCTTTTCTACAGGGACACTTATAACTTTTTGTCTAGAAACTAACCAATACATTATGCCAATTTTATTGTTGTTAAAGCATATGCTTAGTATAAGGTATTGTTTAGGTTTATGAAATATATCATAATGTTTATAACTTTCTATCATTTAATAGTGTTTATAAAATTTAATCTTATTTATAATGTATTGTTCAGGTTCTAAAGCTCCAATAGTGTTTACAAAATTTAATATTATTTATAAGGATGTTTATAACTTTCTGTCTAGAAACTAACCAATACATCATTTCATAGTTTAAAAGTTTAATTAATGAATCACACATCCTTTGCTTTAAACTAACCTAGCTGGTTTCAAGTTGTTAATCTTGAGAGCTTTTATCAGCATATTAGTTTAGATTTCAGAGTTTTTATCAATGTATTAGTAAGTTGATCACCAACCATGTTGACAAGAAGCATCACACAGACTACTAAATGCATGATAGATAACAGCCAATGTGGCAAGCAGACTGAGACAAGGGTATGTCTGCAACATCATCATTTTGCTGTATTCACCAGGATGCTTAACTTTATGAGCATGATTATCATAGTTATTGCTTAACTAATACATCATGCCAAAGTTATTGTGGTTAGTGCATGATTATCATAGTAAGTATTGTGCTTGGAGAGCAACAATGCTTAAATACATAGGCATTCAAACAGGCCAGTTCATATCACATCTCATTGAGATCAAAAAAAAAAAAATATTACACTCTAAAACGTTTTGTGCTTTGAATGGTTAGAGATGAAAACATCCGAATCGTGAAAAGATACAAAGATAAGAAGGTATGATATGATAATTATACTCGAATAATTTTTAGGTTAAAATTGATACTGATAAACTGTAACATTGTATTGAAAAAAAGAACTATACAACTTATTAGAAAATTAGCAAACATGTTTTATGAATTTAAATTGTTAATGATTTAATTGACTAAAACATGTAAAGACTTATGAATGGGACATGCAGGTTCCACTTCTGTAGTGTTTTATTTTTTCATGGGAAGATATTAATTTGGCCTTTTATGTTTTGGTCTTAGTTGGGTTGTCTCTAGGATTAATTTTTGTGTGTTTATGCAATGCTAGGAGGCTTCATTAGCTTTTACATAATGCTCATATCCAACCTTGGTTAGTTTTGTGTGTTCTTTCATGGAAAGATTTTAGTTGGGTTGGTCAAACTTAGTTAATCTTGGTGAACCATTGCCAACACATAGTGAATAGGGCTGCAAACGAACCGCACGAACACAAACAATAACTTGTTCGTGTTCGTTCGTTAATAAATAAACTTGTATATGAACTATTCACGAACACTTACCGAACAAGATTTCGTGTTCGTGTTCGTTCATTAAGAAAATGAACATGTTCATGAACTGTTCACGAACACTTACCGAACGCAAATGAACACAAACAAAAGCAAACGAACACAAACAACTGTTCATGAACGTGACAAACATAAAAAAACTCATAAACACAAACAAATGCAAATTATTATATTATTTTAGAATAAAATTTACATTTTTTACAATGATTACACAAAATTAATCAAAAATAAATAAGTAGTTAATATAAATATCAAAAAAATAATTTGATATAATAGTCATAAAAATAACTGACACAATAATTAAGAATATAAACGAACACCTTAACGAACATAAACGAACACTTTATCAACGTTCACGAACAAACACTAACGAACATAAACGAACATATTATCGAACGTTCATGAACATAAATGAATGAACGCGGCTTGTGTTCATGTTCGTTCGTTTAACTAAACGAATGGAATTTTCTTGTTCATGATCGTTCATTTACTAAACGAACGAACATAAACGAACTTCCCGCCGAACGGTTCACGAACTTTCCGCCGAACGGTTCACGAATTGTTCGCTGAACGTTCAGTTCGTTTGCTGCCCTAATAGTGAACGATAGACACCATATTCAAACTTGAACAACCATAGTTGATCTTACTTAGTATAGAGCACTCTTAGTTAATTATGGTGAATCATAGTTAATATGATATTTCTTGTGTATGCCAAATAGCATCAAACTTTAAAAATCTTAGCTAATCTTAGTTTTATTAGTGAATCATAGTTAAATACATTCTCCCTGAAAACATGATTGCAAAAAGTCATAAACTATATGTTATAGTATTAATTATTAAATCCATATGATTTCAAAGAAATCATTTTAGGAGATTCTATGCATTAAGGATCCACTTTAGACAACATTTGTCAATGTTCATCCCTTTAATAGCCAGAATCTATGATTTTATCCATTCGACCCATTAGTGATATCGACCCATTTATGTTATTTTTTTCTTAAAGCATGCAAAACCTTTTTAGTAAGTGGTTGAGTTTGCAATTCATCAATTTTGAACCCGGTTGATCCTAAAAGTTGTCAAGATTTGGCTTTGAATAAAGCATCATTTTTGTTGAGGTAAGTGTCATTGTTTGGTGCTAAACGATGATAACTTTAATAGTGGCCCTTGACATTGATCATGATCTCTTTCTCTTTTTCATCTTTTAGAATGTTCTGGCAATTTAAGCTCTTACGTTTTTTTATTTACTTTGCTGAACAGGTTAGAGTCCTACTGTAATTGGAACATATGCAAGTCAATATGTTATACAAGTAATTATATTATATCCATTTATTTATGTTAGAAATGCATACATAGTACTACCAAAGTTGGTGGGTTTGAAGGTATATTAACAATATAATATATTTATCTATAACAATAGTAATACAGTTGAAGGTATTTTTGGGAGCAATTTTAGTGTTCTTGTGGCTACAATTACTCACATTTGCTTGGGTAAATTGTTTATTTTAAAGTAACGTTACAAAGATTATAATGTTTTTTTTGCCTAAAAGTTATTCTAATTTTGTGTTTGGATAGTATTTGTTAATTAATACATGCACCATCAAAAAAAGCTCTGATAGCTGATGTGATGTAATTGTCATTCCATTGAGAGATATTTATTATTGCAATTATTAGTGAATGTAAAGAGCAAAACAAAATTAAAACAAAGCAACTATTTTGTTTGAGGGTGTGATCTGAGAGATTTTAGAAATGCTTGAACTATACTGATTTCTAAAAAGTCTAAGTTCATCATCAATGGGTACGCTTATTATATTCTCATATTCAGTCAATTGGGTGGTTTTTAATAATACATTAAGTCTGTTAATTTATTCTATATGAATCTATTTTGATAATTTTTAAAAGGTATAGACTAAAAATTTTACAAGTCCATAAGAATAATGTATAACTCTTAAAGCACAATATATTTTCAAGACCCAAAAATTAAAAATTTCTGCCTATACACGCCTACTGTCCCTTTTTTTCATCTTTCCCCATCTGTGCAAAGAGAGAGAGAAAATAGTTGGAGATAGAGAGAAAATCAAAGAAATCGTCATTTGCATTTAACCAGTAAGTTATTTTATTTTTAACTTCTATGACAACTAAAATTCTAAAGTTTGTTACATTCCTAGGTTGGGTTTGCCATGGTATGCCACTTGATAGTTTGTGGATTGTTTATATAATTAAAAATTTCTTGGTAGCTTTTAGCTTTTGTTATGGATAATATGCTGTTATATTATGTTAGTATTATGGTCAATGGACCAAGATGCCTGAAACCGACTAACACAATTTAAATTAAATTGTTGAAGTTTAACCCATTTTCTCTAACGTGCCTTCATCATCTGAAGATAAAAATAGGAGATTTGGTAGTGTTTTAAACTGATATGAGACATTATTTTTCATTATTGCAGTTGATCTTGTTTCAACACTTAATCAAATGAGAACTGGAGCTTGTTGTTAGAAAAACAATTTTGGGAATGGGTGTAACAAAAGTTAAGGAGAGCTTAACAACCAAACATGATGTATAGTGTAGGCATATGTTATAACAACCACGTTATATTATATGATCATTTAAAGTCAAGTTTTTACATGTATACGGTTAAAAGCTTGTTCATATCACTTCAAATTGAAACATCTTTCATTTTCTTACACACTGAATGCAAATATATATGAAAAACACATTGTAAATTTTTTTCTACCGCCGCAACATCGCGCGGGCTTTCTGCTAGTTTCTTATAATATAAAACAAAAAAAAAGAGAAAACTAATGTGAATTGTAAACGCTCTTATGAAACCAAGTGAAAGAAGAGTCGACTATAATAACAGTTGATGCCAATTTTTCAAAACAAACTTTCGCTCCAAACGGTTATTCTGTTAAAAGCTTTTCTGTTGCTCTCATCTCTTTCAGTTCAGTTATATAACCACCTCCACCTTCTCCAAATCAAACTCCATAACTGATTAACTTCCACCACCATTGTTCAAACTCACTCACTCTCATTCTGCAACTCTTCTCCGTCAACAATGGCGACCTCTGTCGCCTTCATGAAAACACCGAATACATACGCTACAAACGACACAATCTCTTCTCCTTCTTCTTCGTTCTCAACCAAACACCATGAAACCACTGATTCATCTTCTTTCTCCAAGTCTCGGTTCGAAGCCTACAACCGCCTGCAGTCTGCTGCCGTCGCATTCGGAGAGAAGCTTCCGATTCCGGAGATCGTCGCACTCGGAGGTCAATCGGATGGCAAAAGCTCGCTTCTCGAAGCGCTTTTAGGCTTCCAGTTCAATGTACGTGAGGTTGAAATGGGAACATGCCGCCCGCTCATACTCCAGATGGTTCATGATCCTTCTGCACTTGATCCTAGGTGCCGATTTCAGGTCAGTTCCTAATCAGTGCATGTGAATTTGTTAAATATTCATATGCAATTGGATTTGTAGTTGCTTAGTTAGGGTTTAGAGTTTTTGAATGTTATTGATCGTGAAGAGAATGTGTAGCTATGGTTTAGTATTGAAAGGATTGACAGCAGTTACATGAGTAGGATCAATTGTTTTTGTGCGATTGTTGATTCATCAGGATTTGGTAAGATTTTAACATGTTTGCTGATGCACAATGCATCTAGAGGATTTAGAAACTGTGTGGAAACCTTGGTTGTCTCTTACTTGTGTATGAATGCTTTTGATCCTCCTAGGTGTGAATTTCATTTTCATTTCTCTTTTAAGTAATCATATGCAATTAATTTTGTTAGATAATCACATGCAATTGAATTTGCTACTGCTTAGTTAGGATTTAGAGATTCTGAATATTATTGATGATGGAGAGAATGTGTAGTTAGGGTTTAGCATTGAAAGTATAGACCGAAGTTACATGATCAGGATCAGTTGTTTTTGTGCAATAATTGTCCAGATTTGGATATTATTCTGTTAGTGCTGAAAGATGTTTCAGTTGGTTGAATCATGTGGATTTGGTAAGAATTCAACATGTTTGCGGATTCACAATGCATCTAGAGGATTTAAAAACTGTGTGGAAACTTTTGCTGTTTCTTTTTTGTGTATGAGTGATGCTGAAATATGATAACGTTTCAGGAGGAGGATTCTGAGGAATATGGCAGTCCTATTGTATCATCATCAGTTATTGCGGATACTATTAAATCAAGAACTGATGCAATGTTAAGGAAGACTAAAACTGCAGTCTCTTCTAAACCGATTGTAATGAGATGTGAATATGCCCATTGTCCCAATCTCACCATTATTGACACTCCAGGATTTGTTCTCAAGGTAATTTATGCAATATTCTGCTTTTGTTTTCAGAAACGGGTCAAATATCTCTGAACATATTTATAATTTATAATAATCTGAACTGTAACATTTGGTAGGCCAAAAAGGGTGAACCAGAAAGCACACCAGAAGAGATTCTCTCAATGGTGATATCTTTGGCCAGTCCACCTAATCGCATCCTTTTATTCCTTCAACAAAGTAGTGTGGAGTGGTGCTCATCTTTGTGGTTGGATGCCATTCGTGACATTGATCCAACCTTCCGAAGAACATTAATTGTTGTCTCCAAATTTGATAACCGGCTTAAGGTACATAAATGGTTAAATCTAAAACTGTTTGAACAAGAAAGTATCAATTTTTTTGACATGGGTCACTGCATTTCTTGATTTTGTATCTGCAGGAATTTACTGAACGATGGGAGGTTGATCGTTACCTTAGTGCAAGTGGCTACCTTGGAGAGAGCACACAGCCTTTCTTTGTGGCCCTGCCAAAAGAAAGAACTGCAGTTTCAAATGATGAGTTTAGGAGGCAAATATCTCAAGTGGATTCAGATGTTTTGCGCCATCTGAAAGAAAATGTCAAAGGCGGATATGATGAAGAAAAATACAAATCCCACATAGGTTTTGGTCGTTTGAGAGATTACTTGGAATCTGAGCTTCATAGGAGATATAAAGAAGCTACACCCGCAATATTAGCTTTGCTTGAACAACGCTGCAGTGAAGTTACTGCTCAGTTAAAGATCATGGACTCCAAAATACAAGCAACTTCTGATGTTGCTTACCTAAGAAGAACTTCTATGTTGTTTGCATCCTCCATCTGCAACCATGTGGTATGAGTTCATTCATTTCTAAACACAAGAACAATGGTTTAGTAATTGCAACTAATGAGATGGTTTTTTGAAATGCTATAGGGTGCATTGATAGATGGAGCTGCAGATCCTGATCCCGAGCAATGGGGAAAAACAACAGAAGAAGAGAAATCAGAAAGTGGAATGGGGATCTGGCCTGGATTAATTTCTGATATAAAGCCACCCAATTCCACCATACGCCTTTATGGTGGTGCCGCATTTGAAAGAGTTATGCATGAATTCAGATGTGCTGCTTACTCAGTTGAATACCCTACTGTTTCAAGGGAGAAGGTAATATCGTAAATACGCTTGATCTATAATCACCTAAACTTAATTTATTTAGTAGCTATAAACAAGTTGAAAAGGCTCATCCTTTTGGCAGATGTCAAATATAACACTTGCACATGCTGGCAGAGGAGGTGGAAGGGGTATTCCTGAGGCTGCAGCTGAGATTGCCCGTGCTGCTGCCAAATCATGGTTGGCTCCTCTTCTTGATACTGCTTGTGAACGACTTGCTTTTGTGTTGAGAAACCTGTTTGATCTTGCCATGGAAAAAAACCAACACCTTCACTTTGATTGTAAGAACTTTACTATCATTTCATACCAATTGTATGTATTCACAAATATATGAAAAATAAAAGACATGATCTTGTGGTTTCCTTACAGATGGGAAGAAAGCTGGGGATATGGATGGGTATGTCGGTTTTCATGCTGCCTTAAGACGTTCTTACAACTGTTTCATTAAAGATCTTGCAAAACAACGTAAGCAGCTTGTGCGACAGCACCTGGATGCAGTCACGAGCCCGTATTCGCAAGTGTGCTATGAAACAGATCTCTTATTCGGGCCAGGTCCAAACTCTGCTTCCTGTTACCAGACATCATACCTTGATTTCTCAGATCAAGAAAACATTCCTCCGGTTAATAACAATAAGGATCAGGGGAAGCTTCTAAAAGCAGGAGGAGAAGCTTCTATGACTGTACCTGAGACACCATCACCTGAGCCACTAAAGGAACAAGGGAACTTCATTGAAGGTGGAGCAAGAAAACGGAATTCTAGAATCCTAGGTGACAGCAAAATGTTTGGTGGTGAAAACAGTTCACAAACAGGTTCAACTTACAAAGAAATATGCTCCTTAGCCGCACAACATTTTGCACGTATACGTGAAGTGTTGGTGGAACGCAGTGTGACTACAGCTTTGAATTCCGGATTTCTAACCCCATGGTACATTTTATCAACATATGGTTGTTTCTAAAATCAACCAACTCATTGAAACTTGTATTATTTCTGTTTTCAGTCAGGAACGCCTTATGGTAGCATTGGGACTGGAACTATTTGCTGTAAAAGATGAGGAATTTATGGATATGTTTGTTGCACCTGGAGCAATTGACATCCTTCACAATGAAAGAGAGTCTCTCTTGAAGCGGCAGAAGATGTTACATGCTTGTTTGAATGAGTTTAAGTCCGTGGCAACATCCCTCTAATCTCTAATGTGAGAAATTGCTGTTGTGTCATGAGCAAATGAAGCTGATGAATATTGTATACGTACATATCTTGATGCAAATATGTGTTTGGTGAGAAATTGCATACATATATCTTGGTTCTTGTATCTGAGAAATTGCTTTCATCTCGGGAGCAAATGAAATAATGAATATTACATACATACATACATAGCTTGATTGTCCTGTGTGCATTCTTGTGTTTCATATACAGTTTGTATTTTGTTCTTGAAAACCAATATGTGCTGCTGGCTCAGCTGAATTAGAGATGGGCAAAAACTGGCTTCTGAACCGAGACCTGTTTGAAAGCCAAACCCAAACCCAAACCGATAGATAAATCGGTTTGAGAGAAACTGGTTTGTGCAGGTTTACGACCGGTTTGTATTTAGCTCCTTTGCAACAGGTTCAAACCTGGTTTAAAATCTAAACATATCATTTTCCACTAAATGTGCACGTGCTGCTGAAGTGCTGGAAATGAGGCTTATGAATTCTTGGGCTGCTAATGTTAATAGGATTCATTGGGCCAATCAGAGGGCTGCATTGCTGCAGGAATATTAGTTGTAACAGATTACAGATTCTGAGCTGCAATCACATTCCCAGTGTTGTAATATCAAAGTAAAATCCAAGTTGCATTGAATTCAACTAATGACCTGTTTGCATATCGAAGAATTTTAGTGGCCAAACTAAAGCTTACAACTTTACTGTGATGTCGACCTTTGAAAATTATAATAATAGCTATAAAACATGTAATAAAACAAGGTTTTTTTTCTCACTTGTCATTCTATTAACTCATGTTTTCGCCACTTATCTTTTTTCCTAGACATTCACACATCAATTTTCCCTCCAAAATGGTATTATAGTAATTTAAATATTCATAAAAATTTCTCTCTCTTATTAAAAATAAATTTTATTAACTTCTATGTTTTTTCTCTTATATAATTTTTTTTAAAAACAAACTATCTGTTCTTAATATAGGTTTTTATGAAGGAAATTAGAAATCACATCTTTTAACTAAAATCTAAATAACAGAAACTAAGTTTTATATAATATGAAATTTTCTAAAACACTAAACATTTTTAAACAAAATATATTAAATCGTTTTGTTTAAAAAAATTATAAATAGGTGAAATATTTTAAAAAAGTCTTATTAAAACAATTAGATAATTACAAACCATATTTTTTAATAAACAAGATTTTTATAAAAAAATCTTAAAACACATGTTAAAAATGAAACTATTTACATAAAAGAGTTAAAAATAGTATAATTGTTTTATTTTTGAACTATCACGTATATATAATTTAATTTATATTTTACATTAAAACTTAATCCGTTTATTTAATGAGCTTTTAGCCTAGCGTGAAACAATTGTAAACCTTATTATATTTACTTTCTCATTCTCTATATTATTAATAATAATATTGAATACAAATAATATTGCTCTTACCATTTTCATAATAAAAATGTATAATTTAATAAATTAAAAACCTATTTTTTAATTAAAAACAATAGTTTTTAAAAACAAAAATTTTATAAAATACAAAATAAAATGAAATCTTTTTAAAAAACCATTTTTATAACAATATATTTAAAAATCATAATTTTTTTATAAAACAAAAGTTTAAGAAAAATACATTATTGTTTATTTACTTAAAGTAGCTATAAAAATATGTAATTATAATTATATTTTATCTTCAAACGTGATTTTATAATGCATAAACTTTTATTAATAATTATTTAATATTTTATTTATTCAATCCGTGTATTACACGAAAACTAACGTAGTATATTAATATGACAAAACATAAATAAATGCTTAAGAAATTGTAAAGATTTCACGCCTTAAATTGAATGTTAGAAACTAGTAATATCATTAACAATTTCCTAAAATTGTGCATAAATTATTTGAACGTCATATTCTATTAGATATAATACGCTATCAACAAGTGGCTAGAGAGGATAGATGCATGATAACGAAGGCTTATAAATAGAACAAATTATACCAAAAAACCACATTTAAGAGACTCTTTTCTGTTTGTAATTCATATGAATGCATTCACATTAATCCTCCAGAAGAGTTAGATGTCGATTTTGCTTTGTTGATTGAATATTTTATCATCACGGAACTTCCATGTCAACCATATTGTAGTAAGAATGATTGCTTGTAACCCTAAACTTGCCCACAAATATGACAACATTTAACTTTCTTGTATTTAACTTTCCTTTAAACGACAAATGTATGATTCTACTTAGAAGAATAATGTATCTTAATCAGGCCTATCTATACGAACAACATTTTACTTATTGCCATACCTTAGTGACTTTACTTTTTAACGTGTATATCACCTCTTATCTTCGCATCTAAAATAAAATTGTAACCATTTTAATTATTATTTTTACAATTATTATTACTTTTACATACATCATTCACAACTATTGTTCCGCTTATTAAGGGGTTGGGGGCCTCAAGCCCCTTTGTTGTTCCGCTTATAAGTGAAATTTATGAGTATTTCGTCGAAAATTTTATACGTATTGAATCCGGCCACCTCTGATTTTAGTCCTGTGACTTTCAGCCCCCTCAGTTTAACGGTTCAAGTTTCAATGACTATTCATCACCTCAATCCACTAGTGTTTTCACCGCCTAGATACATTGTCTACTACCACTGTTTTTTTTGAACGACTGGTTAGTTGTTAGTATCACCAAGTTAGTAAAATTCACTTATGCCAAGGTTTGAACTTTGGACCTTCAAGAGAAACAAAAGCCTCCCACCTCCCCCTTAACCACTAGACTAAGAGATCATTGGCATTCATAGGCATTCAACAAAAGTATGACAACACCATCATTTAGTGGCACATAACAGTTTCAACAACATCAAAATAAATGCTCGTATAAAAGTTGTTTAATTACACTTTTCTATGTGACACAATTTTTAAGTCAAAATTGATGTAACGGTTTTGTATTATTGTCAATTTCTATTCTCTAAAAGTATCGTATTATCAAATTATGTTGCCCCTACATATAGCAGTTCATCTTGACATTTATCTATATTAATTTGTTGTGTTTTTTTTATCGAAATCTGAAATATCAAAAAGAAAAAAATATATTATTAAAATATAAAAAATACAATACTTCACACTTAATTTATTAGATAACATGTTGTGTTAGATACTAATTACACGTAAATAATGTATATGATGGGGTTCAAGTCTCACTCTAAGCAAAATGTTTAAAGTTGAGACAGAAGGTTTTTTGGCAATAAGTTTTTTCCTGAGGTGATTGAGGGTGTGGTTCCGGCTGGGAAACGGACATGTGAGGCCGGGTAAGATAACACATATCTTTCGAAATAGGGTCGTACAAATTATCTTACGACAAAACTAACAAATTGTTTACGGTTTGAACGAATAGAACTAATCACTGGCCTACGCTATCTCTTCGCATCTGTCTCTTTTCATTTCTCTGTAATTATCTTACGACAAAACTAACAATGGGTATCAAATTAAAGAGAATAATGAGATGATTTTCATGACGTAATTTGTTTGATTTAAAACTTATTTAAAGGATAGTTTATATTAAAGAAGATGGATTAAATGGAAATAGGTGGAAATTCTAAATGGAATTGAGAAATTATAGTGTTAAGAGGGAAGAGTGACGGTGTTACGATGGTGGAAGGTGGGGAAAGATGATGAGAGATGGCAGTAGACACATTGTGTTTATATTTATATGTTTATAATAATAATAATACTAGAAATAATTATGGGATATTTTACTTTCTAACATGTGAATATTCAAATATTAAGATTGTGTAAAATTAATTAGTTTGCTATCTTAATTCAAAATGAGAGACAATGATGACTCCTAAGAGTCAAATAGATCATATTATACATCATAGATTCATAGTTTAGTTTAATAATACATTTAATTCTTACGTTATTAAGACCAAAGTGTAAAAACACATATGCTCATTATATATATACTAATTACCAATTTAGTTATACATAATACGTTGTATTATTTGCTAAGTGAGTTGTAGTCAACTTATCTTTTATTTTTTATTGTAGTTTTTAATTTTTTATTTAACCCAATACTTTCACATTTTTATAATTTATCCCTAATATTTTTTTACTTTCAACTTTAGTCCATTATATTTTTCATATTTCAAGAAATTTTTCGTTTTACGTTTTGGTTCAAATTTTGCGAGTTAATTGTAAACCTCATCATATTAATTTTCTCATTTCCCTATGTTATTAACGGTTCTATCGCAAGGCGTTAGTCCTATATCGACTTACTTATTGTTTTAGATGTTTTACATTTCAACTGCAAGGTTCAACGTTTTACGTCTACTTTTTGTTCGGTTTTATTTTATTTTTGTTTTTAATTTTTTTTAATACGAGTTATTTCGGTGTTGGTAGTCACTAATAGTGGTGTGTAATTGACATGGTTTTTCGCCCCTCGCTGCAACACGGGGGGTTTAATACTAGTTATTTCTCTATTAACGCCATAAGATCATATCTCAACAACTAATCAAGAGATACATAGTGGAAGTTATATAATGTACGTTATTACCTATTAGAAACTAAAGTTAAAGTAACAGACCTTATTTAACAATAGCTTCAACAATCAACATAAACAACAATTTTAAGCATAATATAACTAAGTAAGATATCATGATGTTACTAGAATGATTAAATGGATTCACTGTTTGCTAACAAACATATTTATTGTAGTTACTGGCGTCGTGGTAGGTCATACTATAGTACTCTGCTTTATATGTATCAAAACAATACAGTTTTATGAAAATGAGTTATATCGAACATTAACTTATAGTTAAAAACAATATCATGTTACCACACCCACCGGCAAAGCTTTTATGGGGTGGGGGCTCTTTTTTTCGTCAGTATTGTTAATTTTTAATTTGTTAGTGTAAATTCTCGGTCCGGTAATGAAATTTTTTTAATAAATATAGAGTCCGCCTCCGCCCCTGCCCCGTTTAAGATCTGGTTCAAACTTCGCCAGTAACCACACTCCACATCTAATAGAGGACCACATAGTTCACCATATATAGTAGACACGTGGCTAATGTCATTACTCCCTCCTTAACTTCTCTAACATCACGAATGCAAATTTGTAAATATCTATGCTTAAACTTCATGCTTGAACTCCTCTATAAATACGTTCACTACACACCTAATAGCAAGTGTGTAACCCTTAAAAAATCAAATCTAACAATATACGATATGTCGTCAAATGAAGCAAAGGAAGTAGTGCATCAAAGAATAATATTCTCTGATGTGGTGGTGACTAAAAAAAGGAATTTGTTTTGGGGACGTCAATGGAGGCCCCTTGATGTTAAAATGGCGTTTGGGATTTTGTTTTTTCATGTTTTAGCATTTTTTGCACCATTTACATTTAGTTGGAATGTTTTTTGGGTAGCGTTTCTGCTCTACATTTTAACTGGAATATTGGGTATAACCATGTGTTACCATAGGCTTCTAGCTCACCATAGTCTCAAGCTACCCAAATGGCTTGAATACACATGCGCTTATTTAGGGGTTCTAGCTATTCAGGTTTAAAATCAAATCTATACACTGGTATTTCGGTTTTTAGATTTTCACCATCAATATGTTGATTTGGAGAAAGATCCACAAACTCCCATCTACGGATTTTGGTTTAGCCACATGGGTTGGTTATTCGACAGCGGCTACATTATGAAAAAGGTGATAGCACACTAAATATACACCTTCATGTTATGTATATCAATTTAAACCTTTTCATGTCATTATTTATAATAATTCAATCGTTTTTCAGTACCAAGAGCGTAAAAATATAGAAGATCTAAAAAGCCAAGCATTCTATCGGTAAATACAAATAACTTACTTATGGCATATATTTGGATTTGGGGCACTTGTTTATGCTTGGGGTGGTTTCCCTTACATTGTTTGGATTATGGTAATAAATAAAATAACTTGTCATATATAATCTTTTTATTTTTTGATTAAATCATATGCATGTATGTAGGGTGTTAGGAACACATGGGGTTACCACGTGACTTTTCTAGTGAACTCAGCTTGTCATATGGGGAAAACAAACTTGGAACACCCATGATTTGTCTAGAAATAATTGGTACATTTCAATATCTTATAGTTATAAAAATCTTTAAAATGTTGGTTTGATGGTGGCATATATGTTGAATGTAGGTGGGTAGCGTTGGTTACCTTTGGCGAAGGGTGGCATAACAATCATCATGCTTTTGAGTATTCGGCTCGACATGGGTTGGAATGGTGGCAAATTGATCTGTGTTGGTACATGATTTGGTTTCTTAAATCAACGGGTTTGGCGACCAATGTGAAGCTGCCGACTCAAGCTCACAAGCTTAAGAAATTGTTTGCTTCTACTAGCTAGTTAAAATAACCTTTCAGTAGTTTATAACTAGTGATTCATCAATGTCTTTGGTTAATTATTTTTAGTGTCATATAAAGACCTAATGTTGGAACTTACAAAAATAGATATGATTTATGTATTAATAAAGGGTTGCGATATACGAATACCATGTCAGGTGTTATGCGGACACCGTTTGAATTTTTTTCATGTCCCAAAAAAACCCTTACAGGTCATATTGGTTTGCAAAATACCAAATCGTGAATTTATAAAATGTTACGATCTGTATTAATCGTTACGGGCCGTAATGACTTTATTTTACGGGGTCGTACCAAAGCTTATGACCGTAAGTAAAATTTCCTATTTTTTAATTTTTTTGCTTTAAAATTTTAGTTTTCTCAATAAATGTTTTTTAATATTTTAAAATTAATTATGTTATAGTAATTTTAGTTTAATATAAATTAATTTATAAAATTTGTAAATAAGTATTTTATAAAAGCAAAAAAATAAAGATAAAGAATTTAAATTTACTTTAAAGGTATATATAAAAGTAAAAAAATTAAACTTACATATATATTATAATATAACATGTCCATATTGGTTATTGAGATATTGTTTTTATATGAATCTAAACTATATATAAAATATATGAGAGAGATATTTTAAAATACCATAAAATTAAAAACAAATACTATATTCAAATTCATAAGATACTAACACTTTTGAGAGTAAAATAGTATTTATAACATAATTTATATATTACCCCCTATAATTAGTTACATAATAACCTTTCACTTATATAAAACTTTACTTTATTTATTTATAAACCAGAAAAACTTAACATGTTTTAAGATTCCAACTATATCTTTTAATCTATCATGGTTAAAAAAATTTAATACTACAATTGTAACATGTGTTTTTTTAAACATTTTGATGTAAACTTTTTTGCTAAACCAATTTGTATTTTGTGAGACAAGTAAGTTAATGCGTAAATATACAAGTAGTCATGCAAAACCGATTGATTTGATGATTTAAATTTTAACTTACAAATGAAAAAACGTAATTGACTTTTTTTAAAAATACCACAACAATTACAAAATATAAAAACACGTGCCGCATATAAAATGTCGTCCCGCAGCATTACGTGGACACCTTTCTAGTATATTATAAATACATATATTGGTTATTGGTATATATTTTTTTCTTTTTACACACACACACACATATATATAGAGAGAGAGAAAGAGAGAAAAAGTGGAAGAATGATGTTCTAATAACATAAATTACTAATGTTTTTTTTATAATTCGCTTACAAACATTTCATATAATTAAAGACTACACTTACAAATTTATTAAGAACGAAATATGAATGCTCCAACTAAAACCTTTATTTATATAACTTATAAATAAGTATAAAAGTGAAAAATAAACCCAAAAAATATTATTAATTAATAAATCATAAATGAATGAAAAATATTAAAAATATAAAAAAATAAAAAATATCAGAATTTTACTTAAGGTCATAAGGCTCATTACGACCCTATCATTACGGGCCGTAAAAAATATGAATTGACTGATTTGATATTTACAGACCAATACGACAAATGAAGGCTCTTAGGGGCCGTATCGAGGGCGTCCAGATATCACTCTGAGTGTATCTATAACAGACCACATTAATAAATAAGTTGATTCGACAACTGCCCTGTCACACTCCAAAAATTCGTGAGTGATGTTATGTTTAATTTACACATTACACATAATAAAAACTTTAAAATACCATTACATAGTTTAACAAAATTTCTTATAGATATAGTGCTTTAATAAACTTTAATTCTATAATCCGATTCATAACAAGAAATTTAAGAGGGTGTGTAATCGAACAAAACAATATGAAAATGTATAGTATGAATCTTTCTACTTTAATTAATATGGTATCTTCGATGACACATGGTTTATTCCATTCCATATGTTATCCATGCATACCAAACGCCGTTTAAACCTGAACCTGAAATAATAGAGAAACCTAAATAACAAAAAATAATAGTGTTATTTAATCTTTGAATAGGAGAGTTACATTTGGATTGGTCATTGTAGGCTTTTAATTTGTCAATAAATCAAAGTCCGTTTAGAATTATTGGGCCAAGACTACTATGGGCCGATGCTAAACTTATTTCTTCACAACACTTTTTTCTCTGAAAGGCTTTCGAAACTAGTATGTTGGATTCGAATATAACTTTACTGTTAGAAGAAATTAAATGATTACAACTGTAACAGAGATGGGCAAACCGGGTTTTGGGCCATATCTAAAACCGGGTTCAAACCGGGTTGGGTTTAATCGGGTTTTTTGTGCCCGGGTATTGGTGAACCTGGGTCGGGTCTAGAACCGAGTCCAATACCGGATTTAGTTTTTTTTTCTTTTTCTTTTCTTTTCTTGTTTTTATATCCAATACCAGGTTTAATATCGGGTCCAATACCAGGTTCAACTCGGGTTTAAACCGGGACGGGTTCGCTAAAATTCTCAAAAACTAAAACCGGTTCCAACCCTACGAGTTTAAACGGGTCCAACCCGGGTATGCCTCAAATCGGGTACTACCCATACCCGGGTCTGGTTCGGGCCCAAACCCGGTTTTTATGCCCACCTCTAAACTGTAACACCGTTTAGATAAAACATATTAAGTTGAAGCTATTTGGGTTTTGATGCGGGATTTTTAGATTTTGAGTTCTTCACCATAAACAAACTTGTTTTCTACGTGATTAGTAAAAATCAAAGGGTTTTCAGTTTATTAAGAACCCATATTGTGTATTATTTGGTGCGTGCTTATTTCTAAGCTCATGCTGATTTTGTCACTTTTGTCACGAATAATTCATTTCAATTTTACATTGTGTTTTTGAGTTATTTAATGAATGAAAGTAAAGAAATGAAACTTTAAAAAGAAGAACGGGAGGGAAAAGAAAACATATAATTTTATTTTATGTTTCAGAGTCCAAAGAAAAAAAAAGTGCTGAGTTTTCAAGTTGAGGGGAAAAGAAAATAAAGTTATAGTTCTATCTTTTTATCTTTATTAAACTAGTCTGGAATGGTAAAATGATAAAAGTTATGATTATTAAAAATATTATTATTTCTCTTCCTTTCGATTTTAAAGGAAAGCCAAAAAATAATATTAATGAAAAAATCTTTCATCAAATTCCACCGACTTCCTTCCACTTCACTTGTTAAAAAACTTTAGAACACAAATTTTCCACCCTTTAACTTCAGTATTAAACATAAACACAATGATAATTACTATGTTGTAAATTACGATGCTCTAATAGGTAATGGAATCTGGATGTATAATTGGTGTTTTTATCTTTTGAAGGTTAGAAGATTTAAATCTTACGTTAAACAATTTAGACTGTTCTCATCGCGGCGCCCGTGGCCGGCCCGTGGCCGACGTGGAGTCCGCCCACCGCAAGGGCGACGATAGGGGAGGTGACCGGGAGGGCATCCATCCTTCTCCAAGGGCTGCTCAAAAATGGTGGTGGTGGGCCTCACCTCTTTAACATTAATTTAAAAATATAAATAATTAAATTAAAATCTTTTTAATTAAAATCTTTTTAATTAAAATATTTAAAAATCTTTTAATTAATATAATAATTTAAATATAAAATTTTAATTAAAAT
>BJCM01073343.1:0-21392 GCA_018326385.1 Flaveria bidentis | reverse complement strand
CAATTCAAACAGCTCCTCTAGCATCAGGAAGACCCATCTTGTCTTGGACATACACCACAAATCCAGAAAGATGGCATGTCATTAGAGATCAAGGAACTGAAGACATTTACACATGGCAAGATATGTTTCAGTTGCCTATGCATGATCTCTTTGATATGAGAAAACATTTTAATAGTCTGAAGGATCCTGATCACCTTATGAAGAAATGAATGGTGATCATCCTAATAAGGACTGTTGATATCTGAAGTCTATTAAGTGTTTTGGTAGCATCAGCCTAGAGGGAGTTTATAGAGATTAATGAAGAGGCTGATGCAATCTAAACATCCAAAGTCTATCCTGCATGCTGCACAAGTACAATGAAGAAGAATTCTTAGGAAGTTTCACACATGCAACAGAAATATTCTAAGTGTGAAATCTTCCAAAGCTAAGACCAATATCTTTCGAAGCCAAATATGAAGTCTTCCGAAGCCTCATAGACAAAGTCTTCCGAAGCCTCATAGACAAAGTCTTCCGAAGCTTCAACTTATGAAGACATATTTCTTCCGAAGACTTTTGACACATGCTTTATCTGATGTACTATTCCATAAAGCTGGGCACATTTCCACTACATCTCTGTAAAGTCACCAACTTATATAAGTTGGTGAAAAGGTTCATGTTTTTGGTAACTGTACATTAAGGTCTTGAGTCTGTAACTTTCTACTTCATTTAATTTATCCTTTTTGTAATAAATAAGGATGTGAACTATGGCATGTCATAGTCACTAGTCAAAAGGCAATCTGTCTATTGACTCTACAATTGATTTTGTTTGTGTCTAGTCAATTGTATCCAGCTGGCTTTCAAAGTATAGCTGGCTGTAGGTTGTAGTATAAGTATTTCTTGTTCTTTTATCTTTCTATTACACTTTGTAACACTTGTAATAGAACTTGAAAAAGCAATATACTGCAATCTTGAAAACCATCTCATTGTGTATTTTGCTCTTTGTGTTGTTGTGTTGTAATTGACCCCCTTCACCGGTCCTGCAGGTGAGAAAGAAATGTAGGAGAATTTTTTACCAATGATCGAAGAAATCACAACGGAATGGGCGAATTTATCCCTCATGTGAATTCGAGATAACATAATGAACAGATGGCTTCAGCCTCTAAAAATGAAAACTTACAACTAGACATATCAAAATCAAAAAACAAAGGGACAAAAATAAAACTTAGGTGTTGTGTTTCATACACCACCTGATTTTGACATATGCATGTAAACTGTCATTTGTCCTTATGCAAACGGTTGTTTATGGACCTGAAAATGATCGTTTAAGTTGCTACAAATGGTAGTTTATCCAAAAGTAAACGGTCGTTTACTTTTTCACTGATTTGACAATTCGAATTTCGTTTTGTAGCCATTTAACCAAACGACTTCTTCAATTTATAAACTGCTTCTTCATCAACTTTCTTCACCTCCATACCTCCATCCATTCCTTCACCATTATCATCTAACTTATTCACCTCCATACCTCCATCTCATTATTTTTCTTCATCACCTCCATATCTCCATCTGATTATTTTTCTTTTTAAAATAAAAGTTAGATTATTATTATTATAATAAAATTTAGTTTAATATAAATTTTATTTTGTTACTGATTATATTTATTTTAGGTAATGACTTCAAGTTCACGTCAAGATACAACGTCGGTTCGTGCTTCGAATCATCCGTGGCTTCAGTTACGTCAAGGATCGGATGAATATAAAAAGCTTCAAAAACTTATAGATAAAGAATTTGAGGTCACGTTCGATATCTTGGAGCTTGTTACGGGACGTGGGTGAATTTACTCGTGCTTGTAACATGATGAACGAGCCGTGGAGTAGATTTTTTGCAATTAGTGGCCCGCAATATAAGGAGCTTTGTTTGGAGTTTTTCTTTATATTTAATTTCGACTCGAACAACCATATCGAACAACAAACGTAGTAGAAAGCCAACATGCTCTGTTAAAAAAACATTTGAATTCCGACAAGTCAAATTTAGATAAATTTATAGGAATTTTAAATAATATAGTACGTTTACAGAAACACAAATAAAAGCAAGTTTTGAGGAAAGTCGGATTAAAATAAAACATCAACATAAACATAATTTATTTGTTTCTTTGTTATCAAATGTTTCTCATAAAGCTCTGGATATATATTAGTTGGAGAGCTGACACGAGTTAATGAAATTCAAAACCAATCACAAAGTTGTGGCTGCCATATTCGTACTAGTGGTTTACCATGTGCTTGTGAAATCGCACAGTATTTAAAAGCAGGCAAACCTATTCTACTACATTCGATAGATATATTTTGGAGGAGGCTTGACTTTTCATTGGTATCGTTAAACGAAGATGAAAAAGATATTCAATGTGATGATGAACTTGAGAGGTTCAAAGAAGCTTACCAGAAACAAAAAAATCACACGGTAAAAAGGAATTGGTTAGAAAGGATAAAAAGCATAAGGGATCCTATCAACATAAATCTTAACGAGCCTATGATACAAAAAATACTCGTGGAAGGCCAACACTTAAATCTCAAAAACAAAACAAACCAGACCTTTCACCTGCTGAACCTATCTGAGGTCATACCTACACGACAGATGATTTAGTTAGTTATGATTTTATAGAGTTGAGCCCCCCAAAACATAGTTCAAACGTAGATAACACAACTCAATTTTCTCTATATCACCATCCTTTGTAACACAGATTCCAAAACTTTTCCATTCATATATAATACATATAGAGAACGTAAACAGTGATGGTAACTGTGGGTTTTGTGGAGTTTTCTTTTCTTTAGGATCGGTGAAAAATTTTGGCTGAACATGAGTTATGAGCTTTTAAACGAGTCACATAACAATTCTAATTTGTACATAAATCTTTTCTCTAGATTATATGATGAGACAGAATGTACTTTATCATGGCTACAACCGGGTCTAGCTCCTTATCAACACTAGATGATAATGGCTTACATAGGATTATTGATCGCAAACAGATTTAATGTGATTCTTCAATGCTTATCTCCCATTGAAAGTGCAACTTATATTCCGCTATGGATAGGTCCAGATGAACTCATGTACCATCAATTCATTACTATTGCATATGTGTATGGTTGTCACTACGTCTCTGTGCGTTTAGATGGTGAATATCCATTGCCTTTCATAACGCCGTTATAGAATTTTCACAAAAGTAATAATGCGGCTGCGTGGGAAAGAATGTACGAGGAGAGACTACGAAGATATAGTCAATATATACTTTAAAATAAAACTGTTACTTGTTTCAATATAGTTTAGATTAGTATCATTCGTAACTATTCAATTTATAAAGTTCAAAAATTGTAAACTATATAAGCTTTATTGTTATTTCTAAACTTCAAAAATTATGAAAATTATAAAAATTATATGAACTATATAAAGTTTAAATATTTTAAACTTATATATAATTTTATCTTAAATTTATATTAAACTATATAATGTAATAGACAAACTTAATAATATATAAATTATATAATTTAGTATAATTAAATTTAATATAATTAAATTTATAATATAATTAAATTATATAATTAAATATATAATCTAATATAATTAAATTTAATAATATATAAAAGCTTAGTATAGTAAAAATATTAAAATTAAAATAAAAACATAACAATATATAAATTTAATATAATAAAAACTTAACAATATATAAATTTAATATAATATAACTATAATTAGAAAAAAACTAATAAAAATCCTACAAATAGTAATCGACCGTTTACTAAGTCACTAACAATATATTCATTTTATAAAGTTCAAAAATTGTAAACTATATAAGTTTTATTGTTATTTCTAAACTTCAAAATTTATGAAAATTATAAAAATTATATGAACTATATAAACTTCAAATATTTTAAACTTATATATAATTTTTATCTTAAATTTATATAAAACTATATAATGTAATAGAAAAAGTTAATTAATGTACATAAACAACTTAATAATATATAAATTATATAATTTAGTATAATTAAATTTAACAATATTTAAAAACTTAGTATAATAAAAATATTAAAAATAGAATTAAAACTTAGTATAATAAAAATAGAATAAAAACGTTAGAAATAAAAACATAGAAAAAATTAATATAATTAGAAATTATATGTTAATACATGTAAATAATTTTTTTTGTACATGTATTAACTTTTTTCTATTTATACTTATATATAATTTATAAGTAGTATAATATGAAATTTATAAAAATATTAAAAATAGAATAAAAACTTAACAATATATAATTTTGATAATTAACAATAATTAGAAAAAAATAATAAAAATCTTAAAAATAGTAAATGATCGTTTACTAGATTATAAACGACCGTTTACTTCTCTATAAATAACCGTTTATTACTCTGTAAATTGTAGTTTACAGTAATGCAAACGGTAGTTTACTTCTTAACAAACGACCGTTTTTTTCTTTACAAACGATCATTTAGATTAAAACTTTACCTCAAAAAAGAACTTCAGTTAGTTACCCTTACCCACCATCAGTGTATAATAATATCTTTATTCTAGAACCTACACACATCACACCTACCTTTTATTTTCTTCTTCATATTTTCCCCCGTTTTCTCTTTGCATCCACCATTTTCACCTTCATTTTCACCAAAAAAACAATATCAAATTCACAAATCATGCGAATCGCAAGTTCAGGGAAGCAATTAATCAGCCAGATCCGTACATCATCTTCCGTTGATCCAACTCTCATTATCAGGTACACTTATTTCACTAGCTTTCATCATCATATAAAGTTTTGGTGGATCGAATATAAGCTTAACGATCTGTATAATGCTGATTGTGACTTTTGTGAAGTCAATTGCTCCGAATTTGTTTACAATCGTCGATCATGTTGGCGGTTGTTTGATTTGAATCTCTCAGTTAGGTAATAGGTGTATTCATTAGTGTTATGTTAGATGAATTCATAGATCGTTTCGGATGAGTAATTTTATGGTTTTTCAAGTGAAATTTCTTATACAAAACCTGCAATCGTCTTCAATTTGATTGAATGCATCATTTAGGTGTATCGTAAGTTGTTAGATTCATAATACGTTAGATCGGAAACAAATCGCTTCGTCTTCTAGATCGGGGGTTCTTTAATCTTCGATAAATCACTATAATGCTTTTATCGCGCCTGAATTCTGGTGATTAATTTGTGACTCAAGAATTTTTTACGAATACCTTTAACTTTAAGTTTAATTTTCTCAAATGATTCTCTATCAAATAATGGTTAGACCCGGTTAGTATTTCTTGAAAATATAAGGCCAACTTTAAGATATTTTCAACTTCGTCATTGTTCAGCTTTTATCAGGTCTGGTTTTTTGGTGTTTAGCTTCCATCTTCACTTAAATTCTGTCTCTAACGAGTCAAGTGATTCAGATAAAAAGGTGGAGATTGACGGATTTCTGGATGTAGAAGTTTCAGATTGACGAACATGATGGTTGATTTTAACTTTCTGCATGGTATTTTGGTCATATAAATAATTCACATCATCAAAAATTTAACAATATTAACTCTTAATTAGTAATTGATTGTTAAAAAAAATAAACTTAAAGTTAAAAGTGTTTGTAAACAATTTTTGTATCAACCAAATGAAAATTAAATAATCTTTATTTATATACCCATGTGATTTTTTGATGTGTGTGTGAGTGTAAAAAAAAGGAAAAAATATTAATTTAAGAATAAACAAATATTATCTACTTTAAATGGAAATATATATGAAGAATAAAATACGAGAGGTTTTTGATAGTTGAAGAAATTTTAGAGAGATATGTTCTTAAAACTAAACTATAAAGAAAAAGATGGGAAACTATAATGAATATATGTATGTTATAGATACGTCATATTTAACTTTATTTTTTTATCTTTTTTTATACATACATATAAATACATGATGAAAAATAAAGATAATAGAATATTTAAATAACATAAAAATATGTTTGTATTAGATAATGTTGTGAATAATAGATGAAAGAGAAGGTGCCGTACACTGTTTGGAACAATGCAATGATGCTGGGGCCATTTGCATATCATTTCGATAAGGTCTGGATCATTAGCTTTTCAACTTTGGATTTTGTGTGTCCTGTAGTCCAAAAGACAAAAGTAATCAATTCATTAGTAGATTTAAAAAATCAAACCAACATATGTTAAACTTAAATAAATATAAAATAATAATAAAAATAAGCCATAGGTAATTTTTAGTTTAAAATTATTAAGAATATGTAAAAATAATATATATAGCTTTTTTAATTTTTGAAGGTTGAATAGGTAGTTTATGTGTCAAACCGCTAATAGCAGTGTTGTATTAGGGTTTATGTGTTTGATATTGCGATGCAATTTTAATTTTCATTCCATGTTTAGGTTTGTGTCAGTTTTAACCCACTCACAACCTCATAAACACGACCCATATAGCAATCCTATTAAATTGAGTACTAACATGTATTAAGAGAAAAATCTTTATGGGCCATAACTTTGTTTTGTAATCCCTTTTCCGTTCATAAACAACAGGGGCGGAACTAGGCATATGGGTACGGGTCAAGTGACCTTACTGATTTTTGAACCGTAATGTAACATATAATGCTAGATTTTTTAGTGAATCTATAGTTTTACAGCAAGTGAACCCTTTAGTATATTAAAGTTTGACAATATATTATAAAGATGTTGTTGGTTTAGTGGTAAATGTGCGCTTGAAGCCATGTGAGATTGAAGCTGGAGGTCACGAGTTTAAAACCTGTACCAGCCTCTTTTTCCCTCTTTTTTATTTAAGTAAAATTACCAAAATACCCTTATTCTAATAACACAAAATAAAACCTTAGCCCCCATTTTTTCCTTCATACACAACATCAACATTTGCAGATTGCACACATCCAAGAGTTCGACGGGCTGCCCTCATTTTGATATTATATTTTTGTTAATAATTTCAATGCAATTTAATTACATTCCGAATCGAACCTAACCGACCGGATCAAACAACCCGTAAATTTTTATATCATTTTGTTATTAAACGAATCAATGAAAAATAATGAACCAACTCGTAAAAAATCCTGGTTCCGTCATTGGTATACAATATCATAATAGGTCCATATGGTTTCACGACCCGGAGTCTATTTGGTGCACTCTCTAGGATTTGATCTAATCGTATCTTTTAAAGTCTAGATGCTACTATTAAGTGAGATTTATTATGTTTGTTTGCTTATTTCATATGGGTTAGATGTCATGTCATCTTGATTGTTGTGGGTCACCAACCAGTTTCCCTGCCATCTGTTTTAGGGTTTGTGAAGATTTGGCTTTTAATTCTTATCTCATTAAACTAAACCAACAACTTGCCTATACTAAATCAAGAAACTAGTGGGCATTGTAACTTAAAGTGTATGGAAATATATCTATTATGATTATTATTTATTATTGTGTATTATTGGACTTGATACTTTTTTTACGTCATTAAACTTTTAAAACTTACCTTTTTAACATAATGGAATTTTAAAACTTAATGTATTGATGCATTTAACTTTTAAAACTTTGTGCTAGTAAAGATATCTGGAGTAGCACCTTTTTACGTCATTTCATACAAATGTAAGTTTTGAAAGATGGATTAGATAAAAAGAAACTTCTAGGTCTAATACGATACACAATGGGAGTGTAATTATAAGCACTTGAAACCGATTGAATTGTATGATATCACTATTAACAGTTTTGTTCATGATTTGAAGCTTGAAACAAGTCGTATTCTTTTATTAAATTATTGTATTTTTTAGACAAACCATTAGTGTGATGGGTCAAGTTGGCCTACAAGCTTCTTTTCCAAAATTTTATCTATGGTGCGTTAAATAGTAAACTAACATGATAAAGGTATATGTCAACTATTATAATTTATCTTTGAATTAAAAATGCATGTGAATACATTTTGAACAATTTTTTTCATGCTAGTTTTATAAAATTTTACCCGCTCATGCAATTAGCTAGGTTGACAAAGAACTCAAATCAACCCGTTCATAAGTTAAATCAACAGAAAATTCTGATGCTTAGTTTATGATGCATGCTAATAATACGATTCTTGTGTTGTGTATCTCGTTTCTTTAGGAGGGCATTGCATGTATCATATGACAAGAACATGGACTATCAGGTCCATTCATCGTTGGTTTCAGAAGAAGCAGTTACCCGAACCGAACCAGAAAAGTACTGGGCACCACACCCAAAGACTGGGGTCTTTGGTCCAGTAGGTGAGCAACACCAAGCTGGTGCCTCTAGCTCTAACCCAACAGCAACGGATGGTTCGGTGTTAGAGGAGAAGACTTTCTTTCGTCCACTTGAGGACTTGGACAAACCGACTAACCCTTGAGCTGGTTTGATTTCGGGGGGATTGGTTATGTAAGGTTTTGTGGTAGTATGGTTACATATGTGTGCATAAGGAATAAAAGAGGGTGGATGTTGTGTAGTTGTAACTTGTGAGGATATGGTTATAGACTTATGGTATGTGGGATGTAACAATGTCATTATGTCACATGGAATATGTATGCATGTATGTTGCAGACAAACGTTTAATCAGTTTGGGGTCCACTAACCAATTTCACGACCAACTGTTTAAGGGTTCCTGATGATATAGCTTTCAATTCTTATCTCATTAAACTAACCAAATGCCTATATCAAATCAAGAAACTAGTGGAATCTCTTTCTCCCATGGAGGTTTTGTCACTATAAGATAATAAATTTTAGTCTTCCTTTGTTTTAAGGCTTAAGTGTATGGTAATATATCTATTATAATTGGATTGTTATTTGTTATTATATATATATTTGGACTTATTATTAGTTTTTTAAGTTATTAACTCTTTAAACTTACCCTTTTAAAATAATGAAATTTTTAAACTTAACATTTTGATGATTCAACTTAGAAAACTTTTGCCCAAGTAAAGATATCTAGATTAATATTTTTTACAACTTTTCTATAGAAATATAACCAGATTTGTAACTGTTTAAGTCACATAATTTTTTTTCCTAATTTAGTTCCTCAATTTGTAAACCATGTGTTAATCATATGTATTTTACCTGCTTAACGGGTTAAATTGCTAACGTGATCTTTTTTTTTCTTCTTCAATTTGATGACATGAAATTAACAATTATTAATTTAAACTAATAAATAATTTTAAAAACACATCTTCTACCAAAAAAGAAACCACCAATTAAAACCTATTTACCCTAATTGATCCTATGCATGTGAACAAGAACCAACTTGAACCAAAATATACCTACAAACAAAAAGAAAACAGCAAAAACCAGCATTTTTGAAATTCCATCAAACATAAGGATTGCTTTAAGGTACATGCTTTAGTACTAAAGGTTGTCTTCCTCCTCGCAAATTGGACGGAATGGTGGACGACACTTGGCAAGAAGTTCTGTACCGAAGAAGAGATGATGGCAGAATAAAGAGATGAAGATCACAACGTTTTCGTATCCAAACCGGGTGGGGTCTCTAATGCTTTACTATGGAAGAATTAGAAAATGCCAACACTTAGGTGTCTGAAGGATGCAGTCTCTAATGCTTTACTATGGAAGAATTAGAAAATGCCAACACTTAGGTGTCTGAAGGATGCACATGTAGCAAAGAAGAAAGATTCTAAAGGGACTTATTTTGGGTTTGTTATATATGATGGGGTTAATAATGTTTTCCGTATCCAATCTACCCATATCCGTGATGAAATATGCAACCTTGAACAAGATCTCTCATGTGAGAATTAATCAGAAGTTAATGAAAATTTTTTCGTAGCCAATCGGGTCGGAATCCAAGCAAATGAGCTCAAAGAACATATAAGAAAGGTAACAATTGGCGAAAAAATCATTCTCAATGAATTTCTTATTGATTAATATAAAGGGAGTCCGGGACTCCAAAAACACAGGTTGGATTTATGGGATAAAAACTTCTCACTAGACATCTTTCCTTGCGATACAGGAATCTAAATTTAATGATGAAGATTATTTTTCATACAACAAATTCTAGGGTCGTTTTGTGTTTGAATTAGAGTCGGTTGAAGCACTTGGTCGAACCAGTAGGTGAATGTTATCATATTGGGATCATTCTATCTTCACAAAGGTCAGTGTGAGTCAAAAAGTTAACTATCTGGTGGTCTCCAGTGAGCTGAAGAGAACTAGATATTTCAATGATGTAAGGTGAGAGAGTAAACTTTGAGTTCATAGCCTTTAATGCTAATAATTTTAATGAATTTATTGAATCTGTTGCATTACTTAAATACAATATGAGTGGAGAGTAAATTGTATCAGGTTCTAGTATGTCATGGGTTCTTGAATACATGACCGCCTGCATCATTAACGACATTCACTAATGTCGTCTCTGATCATTCTTTATTATTTGTATAACTCCTACGGATCTTGGGTCTATTCTATTCAAGGTTTGTAATTGCTTGGCTTATTGGAATATATTGAGCACTCTTCTAGATCTTTCTCTTTTTCGGGTCTGGCTAATATTGGACTAGCAACTAAGTTGAAATGGATCAAGTTCTGGATATAAGATTGGGTTTACGTTTATAAGGCAAACAAAAATAGAATTTACAATGAAAGAAGTATATTGGATGGTCCTTTAATTCTCAATGAACTCATTCCTTGGTTAAAGAAATCAAGAAAACAAGGGATGATCTAGAAGGTAGACATTGAAAAACCCTTTGATTCATTGAATTGGGAGTATCTTATTTCCATTTGAAAACAAATGACGTTTTTGAAAAAATGGAGATCATGGGTCAGGCGTGTTTATCTTCTGCAAGAATCTCCATCTTCATTAAATGGTAACCAACCCAAGAATTTTCTTTCTATCGAGGTTTGACACAAGGTAATCCTTTGTCTCCATTCTTGTTTATAATTGCTATGGAAGCTTTATCTTGTTTTACAAAAGAAACATGTGCCACTAGATTATTTCATGGAATCTTATGCTCCTTTTTTGGTCCAAACCTATCACATTTCTTGTTTGCTGATCATGTCATTTTTATTAGAGAATGCATAGCCACTAATGCTTGAAATCTAATCAGCTTGTTACGAACCTTTTACTTGATATCTGGGCTTTGTGTATATTTGATCGAGATTATAGATTATTAAGACTTTTTTATTTCATTAGAAGTTAACACGTACGAAATAAGTTAACAACTTACTAACAAACACAAATATTTTGAGTAAAGATAAGTACACAAGTTGTTCTTTTAAAGTATTCACTTGATAATAAAAACTGAGTACAAAAAATAATATTTAGTGGATACACAAGTGGCTTAACAAATCTTACCTCTACTATACAAGTATAAAGGTTTTATACTATGAATCTAAACAATAATAATAAACTATTCTATGTTCAGAATGTACAACAAGATAAACAATTGAAACATAAGAGTTAGATAGCTTTAGTAATATGTTGTCTCCAAAATATAGAACACAATAGTTGTCGATAGTCTTGTCTTATGTAACAGTTAATAAGCAGCTCATGTAGTTCAGTGCTTCTTAGTAATAGTCGATCAACAACACATCGAATAAGTGTTGAATGACAGTTGTTCAACATATGTTGATAGACAGTCATTCATCATATGTTGTTCGGTAGTTAATTTATCACTTTGCAAAAACTGGCAGTTGGCAGCCAATGCTGAATTCTTAAGTTTTTGGTAGCTTCATCCTCTTCATAGATCATTAGTGTAAACCATGGTAACAAAAGATTATATGGCGCTTGTATTTATGATAATCAATTGGGAGAAGTGGAAAAGACTATACATTGTAAATCCCTTATAAATACTTGGGATTACAAGTTGGAGCCAACATGAATCTAAGGAAACATGGAGACCTGTAGTTGAAACAGTCAAGAAAAGATTATCTTTATGAAGATCATGTATAGGTTGGACTCACCTTAGATTAAATTTTGATTATGTTTAATTGTAATAGGTTTTATGTTAGTTTACTTTTGTAAGTATGAACCTTAGTAATGTTTTGCTGCAGAGCAAAACAGTTTCACTCATAGCAAGCTATAGTTTCACCTAGCGAAATTATCAGTTTAGCCGGGCGAAACTGTAATTTTGGCAGGAGAGTTTCACTGATAGCGAAACTGTCAGCGAAACTATCAATACTATGTATATGTTTGATCTTTATCATTGTTTGGTATCCTTGCAAAACTCTAATCGATTATTTATGTTACAAAATACTATTGTAAGTTAGTTCTTTATTGAAATATATTGAGCTTTGTTATATTTGATTGTATTAGATTATTATTGCTTTACATTTGAATACTTGTGATTGTTCTTCTTCATCATTGTGTTTGTTGCTTTTTATAGTTTTTGATATTGAACGATTCGACATATCAATTGTACTGAATCACGATCAAATGGACCAACAAAATGGTATCAGAGCCACAGTGCTCTTGATTGTTTGAGGTTTTTTGTTGTTTTTTGTTCAATATCAATATTTCATCAATTTGGATCAAATTTGAGCGTATTTGATATGGAATTTGATTGAATTTTGCTTGTTATTGGTTGGGAAAGCTCTAATAATCATCAGATTTCAAATCCATTGAGATCTAGGTGATTTCAGATTGATTTCATGTTCAAAAAGCTTTTCAGATTCATCCGGCAAAACTAGTGCTCATCCAGCGAAACTGTCATCTTCATTCCGCGAAACTACAAGTGTTTTACACTTTGTAGTTGTTTTGAGCATCTCGATGAAAGTAGAGACCTTGAACGGATGTTCAATAGTGCTTGTGTTCATCTTCCAAGCGAAATTGCTGTCAAAATTATCACTAAACGAAAGTTCAAGCTTGTTTCGTGCGAAATTATTGGCGAAACTAGGCATTCTCAAGCATTTGGCTAGCGAAACTGCTCTCAAAATTTCCAGTGAAACTAGATCTTCTCTGCAAAACTAGCTCATTTATATGAAATTGTCATTCATTCCTGCGAAACTATCATGTCTAAGATGGCTACTCTCATACTTGTAGATTTAGAAAGTGTAGTTACTAACAAACTCCCGAGACTCATAAACGGAGACAACTTTGAAGATTGGAAGAGATGTCTTAAAGCCTTTTTCATCTACACCGACCACAACCAATGGGAATCCATCATCTCTAGTCCGCACATACCAACTGTCACTGTTGGTGATGTCGTGTCTTAAAACAAGGACCCAGCTACATTCAACGAAAAAGATCTAAAGCTGATTGATAGAAACTAGAAAGCTTTTGGAGCATTAACTCTTTGTCTAGCACCAGATATATACAATCGTTTTGCTGAACATAAGAATGCTAAGTCTCTCTTTGATGCTCTCTGTGAGTTCTATGATGGAAATGATGAGTTGGTAAAAGACAAGAGCATCCAAGCTGAAAAGGAGTTCAATTCATTTGTGGGATACAAGAACGAGAGTCTCATTGATCTAACAAATCGCTTTCTGACTGTCTCCTGCACCTTTCAGAAATATGATGAGAAACTCTCCAATAGTGAGCAGGTGAACAGATTGTTAGATTCCCTCCCACCTTAATAGAGTTTCTCTAATAGTGAGCAGGTGAACAGATTGTTAGATTCCCTCCCACCTCAATAGAGTTACAGGTTAGGATGTTAAAACAAGAAAGAGGTTTCACTGATTACAAGCTTATAGACATCATTAATAAGCTTAAATCTTTTGAGTTGGACATGAAGAGAAGGGAGTTTATCAGACAATGATGCCATCATCCGGTTTCACTCAGAATGCTACATTACTTTCTTCCACTGCAAGCTCTCCAATGTAGGCATCTCGACAAAGTGGAGTGAATACTAGTATTATTCTGGTAGTAGTGGTAGTGTTGGTAGAGATCAAGCCAACTCGAAAGCAAATGCTGAAACGTCAATTCCATCTGGAATGATGGCTCTCTTTGGTATGTTTGTTTAGAGTTATGAAGCTTTGGTAGCTGGGGAGTTGAAAGGAAAAGGAATGACAATGGAGGATATGTATCAAGTGGATCCAGATGATCTAGAAGAGACTGACATTTAGTGGCAGATGACAATGTTGACTCTTAGAGCCTGATGATTTATGAAGCGCACCGGAAGGAAGAACTTTGGAGGTCAAAGCTCTAACTCCAAATTGGGATTTGATAAATCCAAACTAAGATGCTTCAATTGCAAATAGTTGGGGCACTTCAAATGAAAATGTCCATTGCCGATTGTCAACGATCCTAGTAATTTAGGAATTTCAAGGCTAGTTTCAAGTGGGGATAAAGAAGAAATAAATAGATGAAAGAGACTACCTTGATCTCTAATTTTGACTAGAGTGTAGAAGTTGAAGAGACGAGAGAAGAAATTAACCAAGTGTTGGTTGCTAAGATTGTGGAAGAGAAGAAGATGGTGAACAGTGAGGAAGATATTGATCTATTTAAGGAGTTTAGAAGTGAAACTACTGAAACTGAGGAGGGTGAGAAGTGTGATAAGAAGATTATAGAGGAAAATTTGAAAGCAGAAGCTGAGATGAGAAGGTGTTGAAAGTAGGAAGCCAGACCACAGAGCAAAATAATGAGAAAGATGATGTTGCAACCACTATCAAGGAAAACAAGTTGAGTACTCTGGTGTGTTAATATGATAAAGCTTTGGCAGCAGAAAAGGTGGTGATAGGACTTCCATATGAAATAATTCAGGATATGTGTTCTCCAGTCTGCAAAATCAGGTTATTTGGTGTGTATAAAGCAAATCTTCTGCTACTTGATACTGAAAGACTTAAAACGAATTAATGAAGAACTTCAAATAAATGAATCGAAATATTTTGTCAAATTAAATGAAGCTTTGAAAGAAAATGATCATTTAAAAAGAATCGTTTTAGAAAGAAACATTGAAATTAACACTGTGACTGAAAGAGTTGGTCTTACTGAGTTTGAAACAAGTAAACTTCAATCAAAGCTTGACAAATGGACAATATCGAGGATGAACATGATGATTTGTGCAAATCTCAAAAAGGGGGCTAGGATTAAAACAGGTTTAGGTTATGAAGATGTTAAGGTTTATCCTCCTCATAGTACTTATTGTTATTCACCTATGCTTGTCCCACATCCTTCTAATAATTTGTATCAAATAGATTCTAACAGTTTGTCTGCAGGTTTAGAAGGGGTGAACTCTAAGGACGTGCGAGAGGAATATGGTTATGGACCGACTAACGGACTTGGATGCAATAGCTTTAGTACACCTAAACCTCATCGGTCTATTTTAGATCATAGTTCTAGTTTAAGCTCTGTTTTTGTTTCAAAGAAATTTGTTTCAAACATTGATATAACTTGTTCTAGTGATGTTTTTATTTCATCTTTAGATAATTTGCATTGTAATGGTGATATTTCTTTTGTTTGTGTTGATGCTGTGAATGAATTTTCTGTTAAGAATGAATGGAAAACTAAAAGTAATTGCTTTGAAATTTTCTTTTCTCACCCTATCTCATCTTTTACCCCAATTAATATTTCATCCAGTCAAAAGGGTACGTCATCATCTTATGCAAGTACGAGTGGTACTAGTACCACATGTACTTCTGATGATAGTGTTTCATCTTTTGTAAATAATCATTCTTTTGTAAATAAAAACATGCCCAGAGATATGTATGAGACTTGTAGTGATGATGATTCTAGATTGGCTGAATAGATGAGGAAATACTCATGGATAAGATCCCTGATTTGAAGCATAATAGACCTAGTTAAAATTACATTGTTTCAGATATGGTAAAAATGATCATGTAGTTAAGCATTGTCTTGAGCTACATCATAAAAATATTAATAGGAATTTATTTAGGAGTAGATTGACTTATTTGGTTAATAATTTCTTTTGTAAGAAACCAATCTCTCAAAAACACAAAGTTGTTCAAACTTGGGTTCCAGTTTCACCTAGTTAATTTGTTCTTTGATATTTTTGCAGGAGTCATCCACTAAAGTCGTAAATAGTGTATGACATGTTGATAGTGAATGCTCCAGACACATGACGAGGTTAAAGGATTTATTGACCAATTATCAAATAATCAATAGAGGATATGTCGCATTTGCCAGCGACAAGAAAGGATGGAAAATGGTTGGCTAAGGGGAGGTTTTCAACGGCTCTCTTACTCTAGAGAAAGTCAACTATGTACCTGAACTTGCCTTTAGTTTGTTGAGTGTCTCTTAGATTTGTGATAAAGTCATTCCAGTCTTATTCAAGTCCAATGAATGTCTCTTTCTAAAATCAGAGATTGATATTCCAGACGAAATGGTGCTTATACGAGCTCCAAGAAAGAATGATACATATCTTCTTGACATGGGTTCTAGAGAGTCAACGTCTACCACGACCTGCCTTCTTTCCAAAGCTTACACATCTGAGTCTTTCCTATGGCATCGCAGATTGGGTCACGTTAATTTCAAAAATATAAACAAATTAGTCAAAAACAATCTTGTTAGGGGATTACCTTTAAAAGACTTTTCAGTGATTGAAAAATGTATGACGTGTGCCAAGGGAAAACAACATAAGAAACCACATAAACCAAAAAATGAAAATAGCATATCTAATCCCCTCGAGTTATTACATACTAATTTGTTTGGCCTAATCAGTGTTAAATTAATTGCTAAAAACTCTTTCTATCTTGTGGTTACAGATGATTTTTCCAGATTTTCCTGGGTGAGATTTCTTGCCCACAAAGGAGAGGCTGCTGAGAAGCTGTAGAAATTCATTCTTTCTATTGAGATGATAAGAAAGAGGAAGGTTATGGTGATTAGAAATGACAACGGTATCGAATTCAAGAATCAAATATTTGATTCTTTTTGTGCTGGTAAAGGAATTCTAAGACAATTCAGAGCTGCAAGAACACCTGAGCAGAATGGTGTTGCAGAAAGAAAGAATCACACTCTCATTGAAGCCGGTCGTACGATGTTGATTGAGTCCTCTTTACCCATCATCTTTTGGGTCGAGGCAGTAAATTGAGCTTCATATGTTCTTAATAGAGTGTTGATTGTTAAAGATAAAATGAAGACTCCTTATTAACTGTTTCATAAGAAGAACCCCTTGATTGACTTCTTTTGACCATTCGGATGTTTGTGCACTTTATTGAATGCCCAGGAACAAAAGACAAAATTCGGTGTTGTGTCTGATGAATGTTACTTCGTCGGCTATTCTTCCTCTTTGAAAGCTTATCGGGTGTATAACAAGAGAACATGTAATGTGCAAGAGTCCTTTTATGTAGATTGGCAAGAATCTAATTCCTCTGATGTGTGATTAGAACCTGCATGGTTCTTTAACTCCAATACAGTGTTCAATTTGTTTAACCTTCTAGTTTTCGATGATGATGTGTCCATCTCCAATGTCCAATCAAACATCATTCTCCAACTCCATTACCTGTCATTCATCAAGTCCCTCCTATTACATCAACAAACAATGCTACATCATTTGACATTGCATCTTCCTCATCATCTTTTGACATTCCACCCTACCTATCTTTGCATATCTTCCCTTATCACCTACATCTACCTCATCTTAGCCTATCCTATTCACCGCTCCAATTGATTCCACTATGCCATCTTCCTTACCTTCATCTTCCCATCCTCAACCCTCTAGCCAACCTTCTTCAAATCCCCTACCCGTAACCACTGATTTCAAAACTTTGAAAGAACACCCCTATGATAACATTATTGGATCTATCACTAATGGAGTTAGGACGCGGAGTCAATCTGGTTTGATTAATGTCTGTCTATTCTCTTGTTTTATATCCCAAATTGTACCGAAAAATGTTCATGCAGCTCTTGAGGATCTTTGTTGGGTTTAATCGATGCAATTGGAGCTACAACAATTTTGGAAGCTCAAAGTGTGGACCCTGGTTGATCTTTCACCAAACAAATGCCCAATTGGCACGAAATGGGTGTTCAACAACAAACCCGATGACCATGGCATTGTGGTAAGAAAATAAATCCAGATTGGTGGTTCAGGGCTTTGTTCAAGAAGAAAGGATAGATTACACGAAAGTCTTTGCTCTTGTAGCCCGTCTTGAAGCTATTCGGTTCTTTCTGGCTCATGAAGATCACAAGCAGTTCAAAGTCTATTAGATGGATGTCAAATGTGCATTTCTCTATAGATACATTGACGAAGAGATATATGTGTGTCAACCACCAGGTTTTGAGGATCCGGACTTTCCCGAAAAAGTATACAAGATTGATAAGTCCCTTTATGGTCTTCATCAAGCACCTCAGATCTGGTACGAGACTTTAACATAGTATCTTTTAAGCAATGGTTTCTCTTGTGGCACCATTGATATGACTTTTTCAAGAGGGGGGTGGATGGTGAGATGTTGATTGTACAAGTCTATGTAGATGAAATTATTTTTGGCTCCACTAATCCAAAGTTGTGTCAGGAGTTTGAGGAGGTCATGCGTGGTCACTTTGAAATAAGCATGATAGGGGAGGTGTGATTTTTCCTTGGATTGCAGGTTGAACAAAAGCTAGAGGAATTCTCATTAATCAGGAGAAGTATATTAAAGACATTCTGAAGAAATTCAAGATGTATGATGCTTCTCCTAAACTCACTCCTTTCACTGCTCAAACTTGCCCCACTCTTGACGAGAACGGGAAATCTATTGTTCCTCATCTCTACAGATTAATGATCGGTTTCTTTATGTATCTTACAACAAGTCATCCTGATATAACCTTTGATGTAGGATATTGTGCTTGATTGCAAACTGCCCCGAAAGAGTCTCATAAAAAGGTTGTAAAACGAATTTTTCATTATCTTAAAGGCTCTTATCGTTTAGGGCTTTGGTATCCTTATGGTGGGAATTTTGACTTACATGCTTATTCTGATAGTGATTCTAATGGTTGCAGGTTAAAATAGAAAGTCAGTTACAGGAGGCTGTCAGTACTTAGAAGACTGTCTGGTATCATGACAGAGCAAGAAACAAACCACTGTCTCACTCTCTCTCTACAGGGGAAGCAGAATACATTGCTGCTTCAAGCTATTGCTCACAAGTGCTTTACATACAACATTAGATGATTGACTATGAGATCAACTTTCTCCATACAACGTTGTTCTATGACAACGAAGCTGCTATTGGCATTGCAATTAGCTAGGAATCAAACCAAGTTTAACAAAACCTTACATAACCAATCCCCCCGAAATCAAACCAGCTCAAGGGTTAGTCGGTTTGTCCAAGTTCTCAAGTGGACGAAAAAAAGTTTTCTCCTCTAACACCGAACCATCCGTTGCTGCTGGGTTAGAGCTAGAGGCACCACCTTGGTGTTGCTCACCTACTGGACCAAAGACCCCGGTCTTTGGGTGTGGTGCCAAGTACTTTTTTGGTTTGGTTTGGGTAACTGCTTCTTTTGAAACCAACGACGGATTTATAAAACTTAAATTATAAGTTTTTCACTTAAAATGTTAAACTTTAAAATCACAGGGACCAAATGTGTAACTTCAATTAAAAACCCAAACCACCCAAATCCCCTTTCCCCGTCGACCACCTCCAGCCATAACTCCGGCCATCTCTCGCGGAGTTAAGTCCTCCCAATTTGACCTAGTTTAAACCAATCGAACCGCCCTTTCACTTTGTGCATGAGTTTCGAACCCATAGCATGTGTTAATTCGAATTATGAGTCCATTATTACTCGTTATATTGAAATTGAAACCCATGTTCAATGCTAAACCTATTACAAATCGATTTCGGTGTTCAAATTAACCACAACCGGTTACAACGTTCATACGATTCTGTGTGAATTCAATCATCTCATAATTGTGTTTAATCATGTAATTAAACTCAAATTAAATCTGAAACCTTAGAATCAAATTAATTTAATAAACTTGCAACCAACCAAATCGTTCCCTTATAATAGAGGGGAAATTATCGAATCAACCCCCTTGAACCTGCTGCAACTTCAATTTCATTTGAAGCACACACATATACCATAAACGAATACCAATTTCATTTGGACCTGCAACTTAGTCGAACTCCACCATGTGGGCATCTTAAACCAAAATTGATTAAGGGCTTTGAATCATAAACCCCTTTAGAAGCTTCCTACTAAATTGATTGGTTTATCATTACCATTTGCATCTCGAATCGGATTCAATATTGCCACGGTTGTATTTTTTCTTGTTATCATCGGGTTCGACTTCAAATCAGGTAATTAAGAAAACAATCATATTCGTATGTTCTTAACAAACGAAAGCCCTAACTTTAATTTCAGTAATATAGTGTTATTGATGTGTAATTTGAATCCAAATCGTTCTAGGGTTCATATGGATTTGGGGGTTTAATCATTTAATGTTTTAAACATTTAAAAGGAAACATTTAAGTAGATGTAGGCTATAGCCCACCTGGTAACACACAAACACCATGAGCAGGAGGTCCCGGGTTCGAATCGGGCCTCTGCCACTTTTGTGTTATTTAGTTTTTTTGTATATTTTATAATTCAGAAAATTAGTATTATATTATTAAATCAAAATAAAAATTATTTTGTGAACTAAGACAATTTCATAAATTATTAAATACTTTGAGGATTTTAAAACTTATTTATTTATTTTTTTAGAACAACTAAGATTATAAAATCATTATTAATTCTTTTATGTAATTTAAATACTATAAGTTTATTATAGCACAAATTTAAATTATTTCATAATATTTTAAATCTACAATTATTTTAAATAATTTATTATTCACATAATTATTTAAATAATAATATAAATAATTATTTATTCAATTATTCATTTAACCATGATGTCATGAATAGTTAATCATTTAAATGATTAAGTATTTAACTATGTTATTACGTAAATAATTATTAAATTAGTTACTTCTTTACATAATATATACTTAACCTTTATTAAACCAATAATTATTTGATTTCATTAATCATTCATTTTCGTTCTCAAGTTTAATTGATTTCTTTTATCTTTATTAAATCTAAATATAATTGTTTACATTATCTTATTATCATAATTATCGAAACCCCAAATTCCAATTGAACCCTTAATTCATATTTAGTCGTCAATTTTATCTTTATTCTAATCCTAAGACACCAAATCTTAGGTTGAATCGTGAAGGAATCGTGGGAACTATCATATCTTCTTATCGTTATCTTAAGTGCAATTTATAGCACGTGAGTTTTCCATGTGAGTTCTCCATGCCCCCTTTTTACTTTATTTCACACCATTTGGGGTGAAACATGTTAACTTTATCAACTTACACTTGTAAACATCTTGATACTTGTAAATGCACATGCAATTCATCTTTACCTTTTTGTCATGGTTATTTGTGTTATTGTAAGTCTTATATGAGATACATATTTTGCTTACAATCATTAACTATTGCTAGCCTGGCGACGTCTTAGATCTTTGGGCCTGGCAAGCCTATTTGGTGCTAAAGCCGATGTATTATCGGCT
>BJCM01073338.1:0-10305 GCA_018326385.1 Flaveria bidentis | reverse complement strand
ACATTTTAAGTTTAATAATTTTTACAAATTATTATTATTAATAACAATATCATTAATATTGTTATTATTGTTTGTTATTGTTATAATCATAATTATTATGTATAATTTATTTATTAAGTAATAACTAACATTATAAACTTTCAAATTCAAGAATTAAAGACAAATTAAGAGAATAATCATAGGTAACCCATGAGTTTCATAATTGACCATAATGGTCATTTCAAGAAATAACGTCGTTAACGTAAAAATACAGGATGTTACAACCATTTTTTTGTTAGAGAATTTATAATCCGTCCCAATCCTTATCATTACATAAAAAGTCACTACTTTTTTAATTATTTTTTAACTAAATAATATTTTTCATATTTTTATCATTACATTTTATATCTCATTCACTCACAACCATTTTAAAAAATATTAAAAAGTTTATGGAGGTTGTATCATGTTTCCCGTGAGAAAACACGATACAATCCCCATAAATTTTCTACCTCTTTCACTCACAATCACTTACAATTATCTGCTATACTATAGGGCGCCCACTCAAATACATGAAGAACGGGCTGTGAATGCTCTTAAAAATTTAAAAAAGAGTGAATTTTCATTGTTGCCTTGAGTTTTGTCTGTTTTGTCATTCTCATTGAATTTTTTTTCTTTTTGGTTATTGACTTTTTGAAAAGTTATTTGATACTCACTATCACACCCCAACCGATGGCGGAAACATCGGGGGACAAGAAGTGATAGATTGTTCAAAGACATCATAAAACTAAAATGAAATAAATTAAGATTAAATTTCATTTTCATTAATCAATATAACGTTACAATGCTTTAAATAAAGATATAATTTTTTTGAGAAATACAAGTCTAAAACAAACATAACAAAATGAAAGATTTGGTGTGTTTCTAAGTCCACCTAATTGAATTTTCTTGATAAAGCTTCAAGCATTTCATGTAACATGTATAAAATATTGGTCAATATATGAATATGTTGGTGAGCATACAAGTTTGAATACATGGTATAATAGTGAATAAATCTCAATTCAACATGAGTAAAGTATACTAAAGTTTGTACATTGCTAGCATGCAAAGCCAATAATCAAACCAAAGTGTCCACTAGTGTAATCTTAGCATTAAAAGTTACCAAGACCGTAAATATTGAATAACTTAACATAGACCCATCATAATATGACGGATGTGCTAGTCCTATAGCGCTATACATGTTAAGAGAGGTTTAGATTGCTTGCAAGATAATGTATTCTAGAATGTATTCACAAATAGTATAACAAGTAAGCATGTTTGTATGAATTAAGTTTTAGAATGATTTTGATTGAATGAATAATTTAGTGTATTTGATAATTGATACATGTTGCAACCCAAATAGTGTTAAAACAAAAGAGGTGAAGTATGACTCACGGTTTGGTGATTAGAATCCAAAAGAATAGATGATTGAATTTTAAATAAAAGAGTCACCAAACTTACCCTAAAAGGTAAACAAAAGTATGTAAGTTTAGGATTCAAAGTTTGAGATTTTAGCAATTGGAAAGTATACGAAAATTACAAATATAAGAGTACATAAAAGTATATACTACTTAGACACTTGTTTGGACACCATGTATGTGTGTGTTCTTTATGAGTATTAGTTACTGATTGGAAGTCCAAAATAAGGGATCATTAGTATAATATCTACCTTAACACATAAGATTCAACCATGGTTGATCGATATGATGGTTTGATTTTGACTAAGTATTATGTAGATATAAATATAAGTCATTAGAGGTAGGGTAATCAACAAATCTTAAGTGTTATATTCATATAAGTCATGTATTAGAGGTAGGGATATCCACAAACCTCAAAATTATCACCATTGCATAAAATCTCCACATAAGGGTGATTCAGATGGTCATGAGTATATAAATGAAAGTACTAAAGTAAATTAACTAGTTTGACTAAGTGTTCAAGTGGGGTATGGTGTATAAATTAGTTGTAGAACCAAGGTTAAACATCATCATTTCATACCATAAAACAAGCCTTTCAACATTGGTTGGAGGCTCGGTTTGGTTTCATCCACTTCTTGATTTGTAGATCACTTAGTGTTTTGTAAAGATGAAAGAATAGAGTGTAAACGCCTTAAAATTTCAGAAATATAACTTCAACACAAGCCTTCCAACATTAAATTTGTTGGTGACTTAGTTTAGTATGTAAAATGTTTAAAAATAAGAGAAGAAAATATGTATGAAAGAATCAAGTATAATATTTCCAACTTGAACCTCAAAAATAAGGGTTTACCATACTTGTGTCACCTTGGTGACTAAGTGGTTATGTTCCTAGAGGTTATTCCAAGTGGTAAAGAAAATAAAGAAGAAAGTAATAATCTAATTAATTGAACATAACCAATCGGTTAACTATTTTTAACATATTACCATTTGCAATTTTATCTAAGAAACACACAAACCCCACATTTGTTTACCACTTCTATCACGAACCTGCAACCTCACCAAAACCCACTCCTCGAATAATTTAAATCGAAAGTAACATAGGGCTTTGCATCAAGATCATCATCCGAAGCTACCCACAAAGTTAATTTGATTATCTCCCTTGATTTCTCATCAAACGACTCAACCTCAATCACGACTGCTCTTCGTCTTGTTCACCCTCAATTCGACTTCAAATAGGGTAATTAAACTCGTCTACAATGTCGACTTCATATGGGAAACAAAAGCCCTAAGTTTGATTCGGTTAATAACATCAAATTGGTGTTTAATTTGGACCAAATCGAATCTAGGGTTCATACGATTTGGGGTTTTCTTAGATTATTATGTATTAACAATTAAGGGCCGAGACCTAACACGGCCACGACCCTTGGTTCACTGGTAACACACTCCCCTATTGAACAGGAGGTCCCAAGTTCGAACCCGGGGAACCTCATGTTTTTGTTTTAAGGTTTTTTAGCCTTCAAATTAAATCCAATATTTTTTAAAAAATTAGTTTATAAACTTTTTAATTTTAAAGCCACCATACTTTTTTCTGCAAATTTATTTCATAAAATATCTTAATAATTTTATTAAATATTTTAGACAAATAATATACTTAGTTTATTTTCTTATAAAATAATTTTATTAAATATTTTAAAGCCAATATACTTATTTTCTTATTATTTGTTCAAATATTTGTTCAATCACTAAAATTTAGTTTTAATTCACATTTGAAAATTATGATAATAATATTTTGATTAAATGATAGCGTTATGTGGCTGTGAACAATCTTAACCCTCACATCTCGACGATTCCGTCGTCAAGGTTGGGGTGTGACATAGCAAACCATTAATTAATCAAGAACACAAAGTAATCAATCTAGATATGCTAGTTTCTATGAAATACTTTCAGCAACTAACATATGAAATATAGGAATCATCAACAATCATGCCAAAACAGTCAAACACATCCAATAGATAGAATAAACGTCATTACATAAGCATTAACCACAAAAACCATTCAATAGCCAAAATCCATTCGAGTTAACACAAACTAATCATCAACCTAGGTAGTAACAATATCTTAGCTACTCATATTCAGTAAAAACATCATCTGAAACAATGAAAACAAGATCAAAATATTCAAAACAAAGTATAAATCAACAAAGTTACAAAGATGAAAACTCGAAATCAAACGTTTGCGATTGTTCCTTCAATCTAGCTTTAATCCTTGGTTTTGAATCCTTGAAAAAGCTTAAATCATCCTTGAGAATGCTCTTGAAATGGCTGTTGGTTGATTTACTTGTTTTTTGGTGAGAAAAGTTGTTTAAATACAACTTTGTAAATTTTCCCGAAAACACCATCTATGCGATACGCGCAGAAGAGGCCCTCATTATGTGAGTATCACATAGATTAAAAAATCACCAAAACCCTAAAACATGATCTATGATATACACGCAGGAGGAGCCCTCCAGCTGTGAGTATCGCATAGATGAGATTTTTCAAAAACTTTTAGTTTTTCACTCAGAAAATATTATAAGTGTTGGTCTTTTCCCATTGTTTGGCTCTTTTCTTTGTTTCTCAAGTGTTTTCTTCACTTTTAAGCACACAAGCACCTATTGAAACACAAAATAACAAACGATAAGTAAAAACTAATGAATCTAACTAACATTTAAACATAAATGACCCAAAAACATGAAATAAAAAGGATGTATTTTTCAACACATTATTATCATTTTCAACCATTTTCATTAATTTAGTTAATTCCGTTGGTTAAGTTAGAGGCATTTAAGTCACTATAAAAATCTTTTGATTTTTGATGGAAAGTAGGATAATGCAATTCTCCTTTTGATTTAAGTTTTCATTTGTATAATGAATTAAATGCCCTAATGTTATGAATTTTCTTATAGATTTGCTATGAATATGTAATTCTACCTTTGATTTAAGTTTTCATTTGTATAATGAATTAAATGCTCTAATGATATGAATTTTCTTATAGATTTGCTTTAAACACATTTTGCAATGGTTTGTCCGAAAGCAAATCGTAGCAAATTGTGTCGGTAACAAACTCGTAACTAGTCCGTACGATGGAATTTTTCAGTAGCAAAAATCCGTAGAAGATACTTGTTTGTGTAATAGTGACAGACTAAGCTTTGGCTCTTAGCTTACCAAATCTCAACACATCCTTGCATAGATTGTGCGAGAGGGGTGTGATATCATTGTTTTGAAACATTTGCTCATGTGTTGCCATGGATCCAACCGTATCGGCCTAATGCTTGATAGCTTGTCCTTTAAAGGCAATCGAGAAACATGAGCTAGCAAATAGCCTTCTCCTCCCTCGTCATCATTAAATTTATGTTTGGACACACTTTGTTCCACAAAGAAACTAGAGTGAACAAAGATACGCATAAGCTGATAGACAGAATAAGTTCTCTTCTATTTTGTGATGTGGGCTTCAACTAACTTGGAAAGTAACATTGGTGAATCACGACGATGAATGATATCATGTATATGTAGTTAAATCGCATATTTAAGTGACATGAACTTTATAAAGATGAAAATATGGTTTCATATGTGAGCTTGAGAATGAAGCAACTTTTTAGATTGTTACTTGTCATATGTTTTTCCTTACACTGCTTGGCCAATTTGTCTACTATAAGAAAGTCTATTATCCCCTTTTAAACAACCTTCTTTGTTATGATTTAAAGAATAAATATATTTAGTAATATATCATCCTTTGTAATCAGTCTTGTAATTAGCACTATTCTTTATATGATTAATATCATCTCCACAAATAAGAGATTGACTATAATTATTTACAGATAATTATTTTACGATGAAAGACACGATTTCAATTATCTCTTTCAATGATGTTGGTTGATCCAATGTTTTACTGAGTTGACCAATGGAGTTTGTGCGAGGCTCCAATTGCAAGGACATTGTGATAGGTTGGTCATGATTTTATAGCCTCCATCTAGGCACGATATGAAAAGAATGACAGACAATACCTTTAACATTACTTTGAACCACAAACATCTTACAATACTTACATAAGTACAAATCTCTAGCCCTACTGTGAGGATATTTAGTAGCAACATTGGCGCTATCTGTGCTATCACCATACTTACATATAAAGTTGGCTTAATAGTAGTAAAGAAGAACCAAAGAGCTTGAGCCCCAAAAATCAAGGCCCCTTTTTTTCGAAAATCATTAGGCCAAGTTTAAAGAAATTACTTTTAATAAGGAATAAGATGTCCTGAGGTAGCGAACAACTAATTAAGGAACTTGGGGTAGACGACAAAATAATTAATTGTATGTCTAGATATCCAGTAATAAGCTTATCACATTTGTTAATTGCTACTATGTTATTTTTCTACTCTTAATTACTAGTTGCTAATGTTGACCGCTAATTGTCTAGCTTTATGATTTTTATTATAAACATTATATATTTGTAAACAAGATATGTCCTTAATAGTTCAATCAAAACTGAACAAACATATCTTGTTGTTCAAAAATTTTTAAAAACATAAACGAAAAGTAAGATGATTTGTTACAACAAAAATAGAAAAAAGGCCCTGGATTTGTTTTTTACTTAAGGCTCTCAAAATGAATGAGCCGCCATGCTTACATAAATGGTTTTGTTTTTCGTTACATAAACTTTAATTGTGTTATGCATAGGCATACCACCCACCACCTCAAGGATTTCCAAGAGTTTAACAAAAATAGCTAAGAGTTTTACAATAATAGATAACACATGATGAGGAATGATAATATTGATACAAATGAAGTTCAACTATGAAATATGTTATTTAAGTTTATTATATCATCTTGAATAGGAAGCGATGTAGCTTAATTAGGGATATAGTTCAATAATAGATCTTATCCCTACAATCGGAGTAATTTTGTAATCACTAAAGCCAACATCAAGGAAAAGCTTTTACCAGTCCTTTTTGCTTCGCTCTCTCCCAGTCACCAAAGTCATCATATGCATATCGAAGGAAAGATAAGTCTCAAGTAACTTATTATTTTTATTGTAAACTTCCAAAACTATTTTAATGATGATTAGTTTTCCACCATCTTCTTTGGGGGAATCACTTTTCTGCATCGCTTTAGTATTTTTATGCATTCTTTATCACTCCAGTCGTGTAAAATAAACTATTTTTTATAGAAGAAAACAATAATTAACATCGAAAGTTTTCATACACAAGTTTTCATGTTAAATATTAACTAAATTATTTCCAAAAGATACATGAATTCGTGATTTCTTGGATAACTTTCTGAATCGTGATAACATCATCATATTAAAGTATTCCATGTTTAAATACAAAAGTAATATTCAAGTAAGACAAATAATTTCACGAACAAGAATGGTTTTTTTAGTTTGTATATAGAGCAGCCAGAATAATCCTTTAAGACAAAGAGTTTTAGTTGTTGCTGAAATTAGCAGCAATACATTTTTGTTGCGAGTGATGCTTTAGTTGCAACTACTTGCGTTATTTCTACAAATCTTGCGTTGAATAGACATCTTTATCTCCACTATGGTCATTGCCGAGTTGCCGCACCAGGGGTCGGTGCCCCTTGGATTCCACCCTAGGGGCATTGCCTCCTTAAAACTTCCCATGGTCTATAGGGCTTTGATTTTTATACCCATGGTTCGATGAACTAGAAATGAGCGTCATCTTACATGGGTGCATTCCACATCTTTTAACATTTATCAATCTATATTTGTTTCTCTTTGATCTTATATGAATCTAACTACACTAAAATGATCCTCGTGACACTAAAATCGCCAGCAAGGTTAAATATGGTTTGAACATAATCAAAACTAGTTTTATAAAAAAGATTGAAACAAATTGTAAAAAAGAAACTAACCTTAGATTACAACCAGAAAATGAGAACATTTTAGAATACCTTTAGTAAAACCGCATTAGCATTAGGAATGGCTTGAAACATGTCTCCACCAACATAGCTAAAGTTCTTACTTCCAACCAAATCCTTAACCTCACGAGGAAGATCAAAACGGATGCATCTAACATTGGGAAAAGTTTTGGCTATAACTTTGGCAACATTCCCGGTACCACCACCAACATCAACAATTGAATCTAACCCTTCAAAAACACCCCCACAATGTTTAAGGATGAAACTTGTAACAAGCCTTGCATCGCTAGCCATCGCCTCATTAAACATTTGATTAAGCTTTGGCTATTGGCTTATCATATCCCAAAACATCATCGCATTGGTTGTGTGAAAAGGGGTGATATCATCATTTTGGAACCATTTGCTCATGTGGTGCCATGGATCCAACCACATAAATGGCTCGTCCTTTAGAAGCACTCAGGAAGCAGGAGTTAGCACATAGCCTTCTCTTCCCTCCTCGTCATTGCCTCCAGGTGTGGTCACTACTCTTTGTTTCACAAAGAAACCACAGTAAACTAGTATGTGCATAAGTCGATAGACAAACTGAGTTCTCTCATGTTTTATGGTGAGGGCTTCGACTAACTCAGAAAGCAACATTGGTAAACCATGACGATGGATGACATGGATTTTATAAAACTAAATATGGTTCCATATGTGAGGTTGAGAGTGAAGCACCTCTTTTGATCGCTCAGTTGTCATATTTTTCTTACGATGTGCATTGAGAGACTATAATTTGACATTGACAATAAATAGACACAAATGTGAAGATATAATATTGATATTCTAAAAGAATATCATTTTTATATTCGTTAAGCTTCTCATTTTACATATGCCTGTCTATCATCATTAACAAAATGTTAATATTAATCATGTCTAAATCATTTATGCGACACCCCGTATTTTCAGGGTAACACTGTTAACCCGACCTCTATTATTTTTAATGTTCTTACATAAATTTGTTTATTTAACATTGTGTTACAATTAAAGTTAATCAAGAAAACTCCTTAATATCTTTTGCACTAATGTTAATAAGGTGAATTTGGGGGGAGGCGTAATTGTCATTTGTTCAAACTTGGAAATGCCATTTGAAACCCCACCCCATATAACTATCGTAACCCTAAACTTCACCTGAGAAGTTTCATTGCCGTCGTTCCATTCGAAGCTATCATTGCCATTGAACGCCCCTACATCACAAGCTCTCCTTCGTTGATCAATTCCGTTACACAAGACCTCCATTGGCAACCTTCCTCGCGACGACTCTATCGGTCCGATTAGTTTTCGTGCTCGTTTTCACATCCGGTAGACTCAACGATAGCCTTCAACCCTAGCAAACTCTTTCGGCGGTTTTTCTCTCGGTAGCTCCCCGTTCGGCGACCTTGATCGACCACTTCGGGACGAACGACCTAGAACCGGCAGTCGCGAGATCAATCAAAACAACATGTTCGGTATGTTTCTCCTTTTCACCATTCGCTATTGTTCGGTTTCGTGTACGGTTCTCCCATGTTCATAATTCGCGTTCATTGCGGTGCCCGGTTTCGGGTCATTATGTTTGTGCGTGTTTCGGTTGTATTTATGTGTGTATGTGTTCTTGTATATATGATACAAGTGTGTATATGGGTGTATGTGGTCGTGCGTATATGTATATATTGTGTATGAATGACATTGTTTTAGTTTTGGTTTGACCGAAGGCGCATTGTGCATGGGGGTGTATGATGCGTTATGTGTGTGTGGTGTGCATTATGTGTGTGTGGTGTGTGTTATGTGGATGTGGTGTGTGCATGAGTGTGTGTGTGTTATATTGTAGATGAATGCATGTGTGTGAATTGCATATAAGGATGCATGTGTGTGTGGTTCTGAATGTATGTGGGTGTGCGCATGTGGAGACGCGTGGGTAATTATTGTATGCATGCAGGTGTACTTTGGTGTACTTCTGTAGTACATGTGTGTGTAATCATATAAGTTTTGTATGTTGCAATGCATATATATATATATATATATATATATATATATATATATATATATATGTGTGTGTGTGTGTGTGTGTATGATTGATTGTATGCTTCTGCCGTTTATGTGTGTACATAATTCCTATGTATGTGTACATGCGATGTGCATGTGTGTGTTCTTGGACTATAGGTGGTTGTGAATGTGGCTGTGAGTGTGCCTTGAGTGATATGTTATGCATGTGTGTGTTGTTTGTGTGTATGGAGTGTTATTGGTTCATAAGTGTGGGTTTATGGATGGGTAAATTATGTTATGTACATGTATGTATGATATAAATATAAAGGGTATTTTCATGCATGATTCGGAGCATTGTAATTCGAAAATCTCGATAACCGACACTGCAACCGAGTCGTGAAACGCGAAGCCGTACAATTATTATGTTCCTAGCTAATAATTAATATTAATTATATATTAACTTTAATTCAGGCTATTTGGGAACCTAATTTCTTGATCTTTGCATTACTTTGTTGTTGTGCTTTCAAGGTGAGTTCTCAGCCCCACTTTTGTACTATACTCTTATTTTGGGGGAGAGAAACATGTTGTTTTCATAAACATACAATACTTAGATTGGTAATACCATATATATTGGTTTACTATTGTGATACCACTACACCTCTTCGGACCGTTAATATGGAATTAGCGAGGTAATTGTTAGTAGATCTACTAGGTTTGACAAACCCCACTCGGGCTAGTTGCGCTAGTTTGACTGGAGGTCAAACGGGTGAATGGTTAGCCTATTTTACAGTGTTGTGGTCTGGTTGTCACACCCTCAAAATCCACGTGCGGAGTTTAACCGCGAGGCGTGTGAACAAACCAGGATCACAGTCAATAGTTACTCAGAACGACTCTATATGCAATAATAAACCAAATCAACCAAAGTAAAACTTGAAAACTGTGCGGAAGCGTATAATAAAAAC
>BJCM01073334.1:0-11936 GCA_018326385.1 Flaveria bidentis | reverse complement strand
CACATTGGGTCGAATACCCTGATAGTTTCCATTTTGCCTTCTCTATTTAGAACTATGACCGCTTCACCCATCCTCCAGTCATAATACCACCATTTGAAATGTGGAGTGAAGTCCTGAGGCATTGCCCATAAGGGAATCTTCAACATTTTGCATGGGGGACTCCACTTCAACACTACTTTAGGGTTTCCAGTTATGGGATCCACTTCAGACTTGCGAATAAACCTCTTCGGTTGTTGAGGTCTGAAGTTCACCCATCTAGTGTGGTATTCTTTCTTTAAAGCAGGCTCAAACCAACCTGGCATTTTTCTGGGATCAGCATATAATAGATTTAAGCATGCCAGTTGGTTGAGCTCAAAGCCTAGGAGAGTCTTCAGGTCATGAGGATACCTAAAGTACTTTATTCCCTTCTGCCTTTTTAAAGCATAAATGTTTAGATCTTCAAAATACGCCCACACTATGATCTTTCTAGAAACCTTCTGATGTTTCTTGACTTTGTAGAGTTTGGTGTAGGCATTCTGCTTTTGAGCTTTGCGCTAGGCTCTTATTTCAGCAAAACAAGCTGCCCATTCAGCCTTCTTTATATCAACATCTTCATCTGAGGCTTGGGCTTGGCTTTCATCCTTATCTGTTTCATTCTCCATCTCATCTAGTTTTTGAAATGTAGCATTGCCAAGAGTGTCACCCAAGTTGGGAGTCACATTTCCCTCTTGGTCAGTGTACTCTGGATAGTGGTCAGACGTGACATCCTCTATTTCTATTTCATCAACCTCGTTCAGCTCATCATCAATCATAACATCAACCTTTGGAACGTCTTTGACGAGCTCGTCAGGATTCAGTCTGAACATCATTGCAAGTTTCTCGTCGGTCAGATCGTGTATAATTTCTCCTTCTTCAAGAGTGTAGCTCACTGACCTTCGTATAATCCCTTACAAATCAAGAATCATTGTGAATTAAGACTTGATTTGCTGAAGGAGAGAAATATCATATTCATCTTGTTGTGATGTTTTATCTGCTTGATTTAAACATTTAACATATCAATTATTAGTATTTAATCAAGACATTTAAACATAGATAAACATAAATAACTATAAATTACATTAATGTAATATTCAAATCAAGTACAAAAGTTTTTAAATACAAAACATCTAATCATTACTTTTATCTTGATCGGTCAATTCTTCAAATGGAGGAGCTGAAGGCGAGGCTCCTTGATCTTGAGTTCTCTTAGAGCACCTCTCCTGAGCCTGAGTAGAAGCTGATGCAGCAGCATCACCTTCATCATCATCATCATCTCCTCTCTTCTTTCCACTCAGTACTTCATCATCACCCTCATCTTCTTCACCAGAATCATCAACATCATCATTATCATCATCATCATCATTATCATCATCATCATCATCATCATCATCATCATCATCATCATCATCACCTTCCCTGATCTTTAATGGCTCATCTTTGGATCCTTTAAGCCTGAGCATGATCTTCTTGTTCTTTGCCTCCAAATCCTTAATCCTCTTAACCAAATGAGCATTCTGCTCTCAGAGTTGTGTAATCTACTCATCCTGAGCAGCATTTAGCTCCATAAGCTGGTTGAGTTGTGCGCAACTCTATGCTCATCGGTGGCCAACAGCTTTAGCACCATTCGGTTGAGGTTGGCTAGCTGTTCCTCTACCCCGATGGAGGGTAGAGTGGATCCATGGCTTAGTGGGAATTGAGCAGATGTCTCGGCTCGTTCGGGGGTGGTTGTGGTAGTGAGGGTAGGATGTGTGGTAATGGTGGTAGGAGGTGTGGTAGTGGTGGTAAGAGGTGTGGTAGTAGGAGTGGCAGCTGTGGTAGTGGTGGTGGATGTGGTGGTGATGAGTGTAATCCTCCTTCTCTTGCTCTTCATGCCATGTGGCTGAGCCATTCTCTTCTTCCTTGAGCCTTTGGAAAAGGATGCTCCCCTAGGCTAAAGGATGGTCAAGGATGTATAATGGATAAATATCAATAGTAGCAACATCCCTGGACTCACCCTGGCGTCCACCAACCGCCACAATCCCTCTCTCCATTGCAACAACCTTGCTTCCCATTGTCCTAACCAGCGGCTCCTCGTCTGACTCTTCCTCATCACCTGGAAGGAAGTCTTGATGAAACGCAGCCTGCTCAGTTCCACCATGTGTGGATGGTGGAGATGGAATATCAGTAGCAGTGGCCCTAGATGGAGTGGGGCCTATGTCTCCACCATCTTCACTGTCATCGTCATCGTCGTTGTCGGTGGAAAAAACCATAGGCTCGGTATCTGAGTCACTGTCATTGTGACACCACTTCTTGCGAGCGGAAGCCACTTCTTGCGAGCGGGTGCCACGTAGTCCTCCCGGGTCAGATGCCCAAACAATCTCCTCACCGGGGGCTTCACCTGCTTGCCCCGGTATACCTTCATCCTACCAAGAGTGGTGTCATCCATAACCTCAGGGGTAACTGCATCATCTCCATCCTTAGGCAGCAAAGGAAGCTTCACATCAATAATCATATGCAGGAAACAAGGGTACATGTAGAAGCCTTCCTTGCCCTTGGCCTCTATGTTCTCTACCATATACGTGAAAATCATCCGAGAGAAACTGAACGGAGGGTTTAGTACCAGAGCTACGTAAGCATTCTAGATTTGATCTGACATCTCATCAAAGCCACCTTTCTAAGAGTCTATGCACTTGAGTAGCACATGGGCCAAGTACTTGAACTGGGGGCATAGGTTGCTCTTGTTAAGCACACCTGCATTAATGTCCCCAGTGTACTTCATCCGAAGAAAACATCCCCGAACCATCAGGGGATGCAGTCTGGTTAGGCAATCACCATCTTCACCCAACTCCAAGACCCTCCTCAGATCATCCTCGCTGATCTCAATCTCCTGACCAAAAATAGAACTCCGAATGCGATGTGGCTCAGCGGACCTGTCTACTACAGTGCTTTCCCAAAAAGCCTGCTGAATCAATCTATATGGTGTGCACGGTGTAGAGATGGCCTTGAAGATCCTCGATCTCCGTAACGCAAACTCAGAAGCGTTCTGGGATGTGGCGTAAAGATGAGCACAGCGGTTGTGCTTCATGCTCATAGTCCATCTACTGGCCATGTTTCTGTAACACAAGATACATAAACGTTAGAAATTGTGTAAGTGAATGACATTTGAATTTTAATGAACTTGAATCCTTCTATTCAGTCGTGCGAATGGACAATGCGACTGAGTATTAGTCGTGCGATTGAGCTTAGTTGTACGATTGAGCCGACGACTGAGCTTAGTTGTATGATGTTCTATGCAGTTAAACCAGTCGTGCGACTGAAATCATACGCATGGTTCGTTTGTGCGATTGAGTCATTCATCCAGCTCAATCGTGCGATCGAAGTTCATCAGTGTGTCCATTCGCATACGTCTCTATTTGACACTTTAGAATCATTTCTTGGTCTATACTTGATGTTAAACGTTGTGGTTAGGCTCATTAGACTCGCAAACGCTCAAAATAACACCTAATATTCTTTAAATTAACAATTTAGCCCATTTTAGTGGTTTATTTTGAGAACTTTGTCTCGGTTCTAGTTTTGACCAATTTAGGTCATTTGAGCTCGATTAAACCAAGCATTGAGATCGATTTTCATCTCACATTACCCATAGATATAGAGAGAAATCGTTAGGGTTACAAACAAGATTCTAAATCACTGAAACGAGATTTGGGTAGAGTAACTTTGCTTTCGTGCGATTTGAGAGCGATTGAGGGGTGATGAGTATGTGCAACTGATTCCCCTCTATTTATACTAGGTTTACCTTCAGTCGTGCAACTGGACCTATTCACACGTTTCATTCGTGCGACTGGGGCTCAGTCGTGCGACTAGTTTAGTCGGTCACATCCATTCATGCTACTGGGATTCAGTCGTGCGACTAACTCAATCGTTCCCTTCCATTCGTGTGATTGATTTGTTCTGTTGATCCAATCGCATGGATTGACCCATGTTTATGGTCTAATCGTACGTCTGGTCCATACGTATGGTTTAATTGTGCGATTGGCTCATACTCATGATCCAATCGTGTGAATGACTTAGACTTATGAGTTTGATCTCATGCACTTTCAACATTTAACATGTTAACTATTTATAAGACGTTATGACCAATGATCATCTCAGACATGACCTTTTTAATTTTAAAACCTGTTGATCACCTCAGACGTGACCTCTTTTAGTGAGTGATTCACATATTGAATACAGATGTATAGTCCAACTTCTACCTACCAAATGACTAAAATAAATAAATAAAAACAATTAGAAATTTAAAAACAAAACAAGATATAATTTTGTAATTTTTTGATTGGAGATGGATTTAAACCTATTAGAGTACTTCTAACCGACTTTACTTCCTGGACAGCACAACTTCAATTCTATTTTATTATTTCTGGTACAATTCATTATGGAATCATACAAGGATATCAGAATCATTTGGGACATTTTAATAAACTATTTTGATGCTAGATTCTTGTTTTGACCGAGAGTCGATAACAATTTTAGGAAATCATACTAGAGCTACAAGATGCACACAATGATTTTGACTGTTAAGAATAACAACTCACGATGATTGTCAGTATATTTGTCCTATTAATCCATACACAAATTTTTGACACATATTGGTGATTTGTTAAGGTTTAATTATTTCAACAAGCATTTGTGGATCCCACGCTTATATGGTAATCAACGTTCCTCAAGAGATTTTTGAGCGGTCTACGGGTATTTTAACAAGAAGAAACTATTCTAAGAGCTTTCAAAGAGATGCTAAGCGTCAGGTCAGTGCCATCACACAGTAGAGAGGCACAAACAACAATGAATTCTAGAATATTTAGGGTAATCTTATCCTCAGTTCAGTCTCACCGCACAGCAGAGAGGCACACAACCTATCTTCTTGTTAGAGCATTTATTTTTCTTTTGCACATAACGCACCAACAACATTAGTCATTAGCTTGATTGAATTTAGCATTTTTTCATGTGCTATGCTCATTTTTATGGTCGTCCGCACACATTAGTGGCGTTTATTTTTCTCTTCACCCCTTATTGGAACTGCGTTGATTGTGTTAACCAGGGATAAGATGAGAACCCACGGCGAGTTAAACAACTTAGTTTGAATATTAAACCACCAATGAGGTCTACTCATCTATTGTGTTGAATCTACCGACATATCATATAATGAACTAGCAACCTCTAGGTCTACTTTCTCTATGTTACCTTAGTAGCATACTAGTTTTACTATCATTTTTCCTTTTATTTTACTTAGACTTCTCAGATGACTGATATTTTGAAGTTTGCATCTTTATCATTTAAAATCTTTTAAAATCCCAAAAAATCTGTTCCTTGTGTACTATCATTTTCCATAAACGTTAAATCAGTATTATAGATTTGATTACATTCCTTTTAGCTAAGCTGTCCTCCTCCCTCGTTTTTTTGTTTAAGTAATTAAATAAAAAACTAATTTAATACTAACCTATTCTCCCCCTAAAATTCTAAAACCGATTATTTTTTTGTTTTTGGATTTTAATAAACAGGAAAATAAAATAAACTAAAAAAGAATAAAAATAAAGAATGTCAGACTAGACACTTTCTTCCTCTAAAATCACGTCACATTTCTTTTTCACGCTATTAATCTCTAATAGATATATCTCGGTTTACCAAATGCCCTTGTGTAGAGGCTGGCGCGTTGAAAATCTGTATTTATTTTAACCACATCGATTAATTGCTTTTCAAAACATTCATGTATAAAGTGATATTTAATGCCGATTTTTTTAGTTTTAGGATGTTGGACCGGATTTTTAGTTATGGCTATAGCAGCTGAATTATCAAAATAGATAGGAGTGTTAGAAAATTTCAAACCATAGTCGTGAATTTGCTGGTGAATCCAGATGATTTGTGAACAGCAACATGCAGCAGCAACGTATTCCGCTTCACATGTTGACAGAGCAACGAAGGTCTGCTTCTTACACTACCAGGTGACTAACCGTCTACCAAAGAACTGACATACTGCTGATGTTGACTTTTAATTCATTTTGCAACCGCCATAATCCGAGTCACTATACGTTGTAATCTCAAAGTCATTGTAATGAGGATACCACAACCCGAGTGTTGGAGTACCCTTCAGATAATGAAAAATCCTTTTAACTCCTATGAGATGGTTGACTTTAGGTTTCGCCTGATATCTTGAACAAAGACACGTCGTATACATGATATCAGGATGAGACGTTGTGAGATACATAAGGGATCCAATCATTCCTCTATACATTGTAGCATCAATCAGATTACCATTATCGTCGGGTGGCACATCGTGGTTTGTGGCGAGTGGAGTTCTAGCAGCTGAAGCATTCTCCATGTCAAAGTGACTGAGGATGTCCCCTACATATTTAGTCTGATGTAGGAAGATTCCTTTTTGTGTCTGATCCACCTATAATCCTAGGAAGAACTTCATCTCCCCCATTGCGCTCATCTCAAATCTGCTTTCATGACAGATTCAAATTCTTTACATAACTCTTTGTTTCTAGAACCGAAGATTATGTCATCAACATAAATTTGTACGAGCAGTAAGTCGCCATCCTTTTCTTTGATGAATAGTGTACAGTCAATAACTCCTCTGCGAAAACCGTGTTTCACCAGATGAGTTGAAATTTTCTCATACCATGCTCTCGGGGCTTGATGTAGCCTGTATAGAGCCTTATCCAGTTTGTAAACTCTGTCCTGATGATAAGGATCCTCAAATCCTTCGGGTTGACTGACATACATTGTCTCATGAATTTTAGCATGAAGGAACACACTCTTGACATCTAGTTGATAAACTTTAATCTTCATGTAAGATGCATAGGCTAGGAAGATCTGGATTGCTTCCATTCTAGCCATAGGTGCAAACACTTTATTGTAATCAATGCCTTCGACTTGTCTAAAACCTTGAACCACAAGTCGAGCCTTGTTTCTTATTATGACCCCTTGGTCATCTTTCTTGCATTTCAAGACCCATTTAGTGCGAATTACCTTAGCACCTTTTGGTCTATCCACTAGTGTCCAAACTCCTAACTTCTTGAATTATAGGAGTTCTTCTTGCATGGCACTCACCCATGCCTCATCGTTTAAGGTTTCACTTACATATTTTTGCTCAAATTGAGACACAAAACATCGATAAGCACCATCGTGAAGATAGCATTTTCCATGACTGAGGTATAATCAACTGAGTATAGCTGATTTCTTGTCTGTACTCCTGAATGTACATCCCCTATAACGTTGTCTAGAGATGATATAAATGTATTCGAGATCCGGGAGTGGTGGGAATGACTTTTTCCTGATCCTGATTTTGAATTCTCGTTTCAGCATTTGTAGTTGTTGGAGTGTGAGGTTCCGAAGTGTCAGAGGCATCAACATCTGATGCTTGTGTACTTTCAGTAGCAAGAACCTATTCCTCCTGGTCCACCTGTTCAGTCTCCACTTCTTCATCATCAGATGAGGAGTCGCTTACATCAAGTGCTCCCCCAAAAGGACTAGAAGATTCACCTTGTGACACTGATGTTGTCGAGATTAGTTACGGTGTGTTTAAGACATCGTACATCATTCTTGTCGATAACTCATCATCAAGGAGGGAAAGAGGGATGTTGAAGGACTTAAAGAATCCATCATAGTCGAAAAAGAATGATGGTCCCTTTTCAGTAGGGGAGGGGTGGTGTATCTCTGAACATCAATGTTGCACCACACCTCTATCTGACCTATTGAATTGTTAAAGACTCTCTTTTCCGGTATATTGTATCATAGAAATATCCCTTCTTCACCCTTCTCACTGAACTTCCCTGACTAAGATTTCTTCAGCAGCGTACATGGTGCGCCAAATGGTTTGAGGTACTCCAAATTAGGTTTACGTCGCTAGAGCAACTCATAACACGTTTTACCATGACGTTTGACCACCAAGACTCGATTGAGAGTGTAACATGCATTGGCAACTGCCTCGTTCCAAAATTGGATAGGCAGTTTCGAGTCGGCTAGCATCATTCTCGCTATTTATATCAAGCTCTTGTTCTTTCGTTTAGCAACTTCATTCATTTGTGGGGTGTAGGCAGATGTGAACCGGTGTACAATTCCTTTCTCTTTGAAGAATGCCTCCATCCACTGGTTCTTGAACTTCGTGCTGTTGTCTGAGCAAATTTGTCTCACTTTCAGCTTTTAGAGAGATTCCAATATAGTCACTAGCTGTTTGAAAGATTCAAATGTCTTTGATTTGGATTTTAGAAACATCACCCAAGAGAATCTTGAGTAATCATCGGTAACTACATAACAATACAAATCACCAGCCACGCTTTTGGTGCTGACAGGACCGAACAGATCCATGTGTAAAGTTCGAGAGGCAGGTCAATGGAATTTACTTTCTTTGCCTTGTGAGACTTCTTGGTCTGTTTACCTTTCTTACATGCTACACAAAAATCTAGAAGGTGAAAGTTCTTAACATTTACTCCATTCACTAAATCATTCTGGATCAGATGATTCATCTTCCGTGGATTGATGTGTCCCATTCTCCTATGCCAGGAGATTGATTCCCTCTCTGTTGCCTTTGACAAGAAGCATTGAACTTTATGATCGGTTGTGGAGGCTTTTGATATATCCAAGATATATAAGTCATTATATCTTGAATCTGACATTAAGATTTTGTCCTCCGAGATACTGTAATCCTTCTTCAATACGTAGCACTTCTTGCTGTCAAAAACAACTTTGAATCCTTTGTCACATATCTGGGATACTGAAACCAAGTTATTCTGTAGTTGTTGAACGTAGTTGACCTTATCAAACTTGACTTTCTGGTTTCCCATTTCGCTTTGTGCGATGATGTATCCTCCTTTATTCCCAGCGAATGATACATGTCCCCCTTTAACTTGTTTGACATTGAACAGGAGAGACAAGTTCCCAGTCATGTGTCTGGACGCCCCACTATCAACAATCCAGGTATTTGTGATAGCACTGTAACGGACACCCTGCACATTAAAAAGAAATGATCAGTTTAGGTTTGGGACCCAAGCCTTAACTAGCTTGGGTGACCCAGAGGAATCACACATCATAAACTCAACCCACTGTCCATTTAAGAGTGAGGACATATCATTCTTCTTATTGTTTTCATTATCAAACAAGGGACTTGATTTTTCTTTCCATAGACCAGTTTTGTGTAAAGCCTGTTTGTGATAAACAGACTTCTGGCTTATAGTTTTAACTTTAGATTCATTAATTCTCTTTGGTGGACTAATAGAAATCCTTTTGGAAGAACTTGGTTTTGTATCATAAAGTTCAATTTTCTATCTAGGAGTTTGATAATAAGGATAGTTAGAAGAGATGTGTCCTCTCTTTCACAACTGTAGTATGATCCCCCTTCTACATGTTAAGGAACTATTTATGTGGAGTTGAGTGTGATAAAGGTGTGACATGAGTCTGGTTGGATTTGGTCACATCTCTTTTAGATGTATCACCTTTAGTAAGAAAATTAATTGTTTTGATGTTTTGAACATCTTTAACATGCCCTTTGGTTGGACTTTTATGACTAACACGTGTGTGGTTAACTGGTTAAGTCAGTTTGGGTTCTGAAATAGACTTTGGTGAACCTGACCTTACATTAACCCTTTTAATTGTATCTTTTAAGTTCTCAACGGGCATCTTGCCTTTTGATTTCAAAGTAGCCTCCTTCTGTTTAGTAACAGATTTCACCGGTTTACCAATGGAATCTGGATTACTAACCAGAGGAGTGGATACCACATGATCCTTAATTGGGTTGTTATTTATAGGTCTACATTTTGTATTTAACATGATCTCAGGTGGTGGTGGGACTACTTTGTAACCCAATCCTTCCCCATTATTTCGTTCTTTCCCTAAGTGTTGAACTATTTTAGAAGAACTGGTCCAACTGTGTAGTTTTTGTTTTAAAGAATTTACTTCGGCTTCTAAAACTGCTTTCTCTTTCTTTGTTTCTTCCAAAGAATTTAAATAGAACTTTATATCATTAGCTTGATTTAAAGCAACAACCTCGGTTTCCCGTTGTTGTTTACCTAAAAGTTCTATTTTTCTTTATGGTTGTGCTCATTTTGTTTCAAAATACGATTAGCTTTCGTGCACAGTTGTAAATCATTTACTAAGCTATCATTATGGTCTAATAACCTAGCAAATTTCAAATCAATGCTTTCTTTAAATTTTTTACATTTATTACAAGCATGTTTTTCAAAAAGTTGATCTTTTGTACTTACCTGTGAAGATTCAGTTGAATCAGCCATCGATCCAAAATTTGACTCTTCAGATGTTGGAGATTCTAAACATGTCGTTCTGAGTTATTCTTTAATCAGGTGATTTACAACATTCACAACTTCTTTGTTATCTGACAGTACTTGTTCAACTGTGATTTCACCTTCACTTGTAGAGCCGTCATCCAATCCCTCGACACAAGCAATGTTTGATTCACGCGGAGACACAAAATTGAAGGTCCAGTCCTGCCCTTCATCACCTTGAGCAGTCAAAGCCTTTGTCTCTTTGCTTGACGAGGTAGTTCCACTCTTGTCTTTGTGTTGACGGTTGAAGGTTGTGAATGGATTTCCGTTACCTGTTTTCTTGGGCGTTACACATTCACGTTTGAAATGCCCCTTTTCACCATAATTAAAGTAGGTAACTTTGGTTTTGTCGAAGCCAAAGAATGTGTCTTTTGTGGCTACCAAATTATGTCTAGTCTTTTTCACAAACTTTTTCGCCCTTCGGACAACACTCGCCAAGGCCCACATAATATCCATTCTCTCTAGTTCATTTTCATCCACTTGCTTGGAATCTTCATCTACAAGATGGCAGTTTCCAATCTTCCCTGCAACTAGACCATCATAGGAATGAACAATAGTTGCTAGAAGATCCATGTGCTCCTTTGCAACTTCCACAGTGATATTACCAAGATTCTCGGTCTTCAACTTAGTGGCATTTGCTTCAGGCACTATATATTGGGTGCAAGATGACCCTAAAGTTTCTGATCCTGAAGCAGTGGTTTGGGAAGGAGCTGCTAAACTAGATACAAAGGCAGTTTGAAGTGGTGCTCCGGAACTTGTTGGAGTGGGAGATGAGTTATAAAGTGACGAATTCTGGTCGTAGGATCCTTTCTATGACCGGTACTTCATTCTCAGTTCCTCCTCCCTTAATTTTAGGATGAAGTCATTTATGTCTAACTTTGCAAGTATATTGCTCTGTCTCAGATTAGTCACAAACGAGTCCCATTTCTCCGGCAAACCATCAGCAAAGCTTGAAACTTTATCTTCCATAGACATGGTTACCCCATGAGCGTGCAGCTCACTCATCAGATGGTAGAATCGGTCGAAAATGTCATCCAAGCTTTCTTTCCCAATTGATGAGAAGTTATCAAACTCCATCTTGAGAGCCTTTGCCTTCAACGCCTTTACCGTTGCATTCCCATCATATCTTTTCTCCAAAGCCTCCCATAGCTTTTTCACCTTTTGTTCTTAGAAAACTGATGAAAGATATCTTTTGGTATCGACTGAGTCAATAGGGCATACACCTTCTTTTTAGCATTGTACTTAGCTTTCTGGCTGTCAGTCATACCTCCCAAAGTTAGCTTAACACCATCAGCTCCCACTGGCATACTATAACCTGTCTCAATGGATTCCCAAAGATTAGGATTGAATCCATTTAGATAGATCTCGAATCTTTGTTTCCATTGTGGATAATCATCAAACGTTATAAGTTTAGGTGGTTTATTGTGATTCGCAATTTCATTTTCCAGAAGCAGAAGCTTCTGGATGCAAGAGTCCCATTTGGCAGTAAAAGCAGAGAACTGATCTTCCATCTCTTTAAACTTTGAACTTAAAAAATAGACTGGCTCACTCGTGCGAATGGACTAGACGTATGGATCACTCGTGCGAATGAGGTATGCGATTGAA
>BJCM01073330.1:0-11483 GCA_018326385.1 Flaveria bidentis | reverse complement strand
TTTGTAACATGTAAACCAAGGCTAGTTTAACCATTTAAACTAGAAAACGCAGCGGAATAAAGGTTTTAACATATGGTTTGTAATCTGAAATTTTTACCATTTTAAAGCACAAACAAAACCCAAGAATAAGGATCAATAATATATGTGAAATAGTATCCTATCAAACAAAACAAACAACCATAGGGTGTACAAAGAAACAACCTTTCTTGCACAAGATGTTGTAGATGTAAAAGATGAAGAAGATGATGTTCTTGAATGTCTAGCCTTCAAAGGAGAAGACCTCAAGCTTGTATACCCACAAGCTTTAGCAAACACCTAACTTGTTAGGTAGTGAAGCACCAAGATCAAACCTCTCTTGAACAATCTAAAATTTCAGCCAAGGAATCTTTGAAGTGCAGCCTGAAACCAAAAATTTCAGCTCACTTCTTCCTTGTAGAATCCGAAAATGTTTGCTACTAGAGAGAGTTTTCTTGCTTAAGTGTGTGTGAGAGAAAGGTGTCTTTGATGGAAGAGTGTTGTAGTATCTAAATCTTTCAAGGACCAAGACAAAGGGGGAGTTCCAATGCCCTATATGGGCGGCCGAATTTAGTTCAAAAGGGTTCCCCCCCCCTTTGAAATTTTTATAAAAAAATACACTCCTTAAATCCATAGTTTATAAAATTAAAACAAATTATAATTTTATAACATCAACACGCTTTTATTTGTTATTATTTAACCAATTTAAATAACAAACAAATAATAGCTCATGAACAAATTATCCATATAATGTTGTTCTTTTACAAAAGCAAAATTTTAGAAAACCAATTTTCTAAATTGGTGTCAATTTTTATTGTATGATCTCATCAACAAATAAATATATATTGGTGTTTGTTTAGCTTGTTATTGGGTATGACCCGACTTGGATTATAACGTACTAACCACATCAATCTTGTATGTGTCTTGGGCATACAAGATCCAACATCCAGCCATCATAAATGCTCATCTATAGTTGGATGATGAGGAAAGTGAGTTGTCCTTTCCTAAAGAAGTTGTTAACTGATGGGCTATGAATGGGACTTCTCTATAAAGACCTTTAGGAAAGGGAAGGTCTCATCCCAGTGGAAGTACTTACTACATGTGGTCATCCATAGCTTATCCAACAAGCATGGGTGTTGGGACCAGATTCCTGAAGATCTCTTCTTCATAGTGCATGGGATGGTTCAGGGGGTCAAGTTCAGGTACTCTCAGTTTGTTTATACAAATCTGCTTGCTAACTTGGACTCCTTAGAGTATTACATGTTTCCTAGATATGTTCAATACATTCTTAACTGTGAAATGGGCTCACAGTTAAGGGAAGCAGGTAATACTCTTAAATTGAGACAGATGAAGCCCGGCATCTTTAAAATTTTGAAGAAGCCAACTATTGGCTTCTCAAGGGTAGATACAACCCTTTTCCTAAAAATGTTAGAGCTTATTGCTCAAGGTGACAACCTAGCAACACAGGCTAGAGTTGAACTCACACCTTCTACATCTCAACCACCAAAACAGCCACAAATAACCCTCACCTATAAAAGAAAACTCAAACAAACCCCTGCTCAGACTATTGAGTCTGTGCAGGCCCCCATATACTTACCTATACAAGAGGAAGTTGATATAGGAGCTCCCACTTCTCCTAAGGAGCATACCACTCCCATTACTTCAAAGATCAGTGCTGATGTTCCTCATGCTTAGCCTGATGAGTTCACAAGCCCAAATGTCTTAAGCCTTTACTCTTAGTCTAAACACTCAAGTGAATAACCTTTAGGGGATAGCTACCATCCCCAGCCTTTAGACTTAAAATAACCCATCCTAACCTTGACTTCTATAATGATGAAGACTTAGGTTTTAGTGAGTACCATGACTCTCTCTTCTATTCCACTTCTCAAAGAGAGATGAGTGCTCCTGAGTCACCTATGTCTTGCCTATTTCAATCACCCATCACTGAGGTGGATACTTCTGAACCTGTTCAGGATATCCATATGGAAGATGCTCTCACTTCAGTAAGTGATTACATCATTCAGACCTCAACCATGGCAACTCAGCCCATTGACACTTCAACTGAAGCTGTCACTAACCAGAGGAAATCTAGCAGCCAAGAACTCCATTCTGGTGGTGAGAGAGAAGACCTTGGTCCAATTCTCTCATCCCCCCGATGATTCTTCTAATGAAGAGGAGCGGAATATGAGGCTAAAGGTGCAAAAACTATAACAAACATGCACCTATCTAGTCTCCAAGGTTAGTCGTCTTGAATCTAAGGTGACTACCTTGCAAAACAAGGTCAATGATCAGTAACTTGAGATATTTTATCTTAAGGAACAACTAGCTGGGAGACCTTTAAGAGCTTGTGAATGTGGTTGACCTAACCTCTAGCTCACCAATGCAAGTAGGTGATGCAACCAAAAAGAGGGAGAAAGTCATTACAGTCACGAAACCTAGGAGTTCTTCAGGGAGTATGGACATTGAGGAATCACCATCCTCACTTGCAATTAAGCATGCTCAGCAACTTCCTCAAGTTCACATTGATGTGGACTCAATAGACTCCTTCATTCAGAGTCTTTTTGAGGAAGGTATACCAAGGGCAGTATCATCTCCACCTCAAGGATCCTTCAGTCACATCATAGGGTGGATGTATGATGCAAACAGAAGAGCTCTTATTCTTCAAAGAGTTCAAGGGTAGCAAGAAGTTTTCAATTTTCAGACCTTGAACTTCTATGAAAGTCTTGACCTTGTCAGCGTGCAACTTGTCAACAAAACCCAATCTAGACAAGCTGATAAGCTGGCTCAAAGGACTCAAGACAGTGTCACTACAGAGTTCATCTTCAGAAGGAGACTAAGGCAATCAGGCAATATCATTGGTCAAATGGATGTTGAGGTAGACCCTAAGATTAGCTTCATAGGGGAAACCTTGACTGAAGGCCCAATGATGGAACCTGAGAGTCATGTCTCACCATCAACTGCTATAGAGATTAATTCCCTTGATGAGACACTTGCTGGTGAAGGTGCATCTCAACCTCTTTCTAGCTAGAGCTTGGAAGCTACACTAAGTAATGAAGGCCAAAGCTTTCTCCACCCTGTGTCACAAAGATCTGTAAGTGACAGAGGGAAAAGAAAAATGACTTCTGAGGAGCTTAAGGAGGGTGAGAGAGAGGAAAAGGAAGCTAAGGGAAGAAAGTTCTTGTACTAGGTTTGCAAGACTCATGGAAGTTGCTATCAGGGCTGCCCCCAGGCCAAACACTCAGGGTGATGAGTTGAGGGCAGTCAAGATCAACTACTTGCAGACTAGGAACTATGACAATAATAATATCATCTCCATCCCCTTAGATGAATTAAATGAATTGGTTGACATGGAATTGTCAATGGAAAGAAAGCAGGTAGAGGATGCAAAATTACTTCTTCAAATCAAAGAAGAAAGAAGACAAAAAAGACTCTACAAGCATGTGCCTACTCTCTCCCCAGTTCAAGAAAGTCCTGTACATGAGGATGTGGCTCCACAAGAACCTCAGGTAGACAAAGAAACTGATAGGATCAACATGATTAACTACCTGAGTGCATAGGTCTCTATCAGGCAGCTGCACTTCTTCCATTACCCTTTGATTACATTGAGTTTGAGTATCTCAAATAGTGTGACCTTAATTTATTCAAAGAAATAAAGAATACTAAAAGAAAGTTAAGGGAAGAGGCTATAAAGTCAAGAGCAATCACCCAGAAAAGCATGAATAAGTCTACTGATAGCAGAGAATGATGAGCTTCTTGAAGCTGTATGGATTCTCCGGAAGGAAACTTTGCCCTATGTCTCTTTCTACTATGGATGAGCACATTAGGGTGATCAAGCTGAAGATTCAAAGAGGTGAACTTGTTGACTTACTCTCCCCACCAAGTTAGGTCCCTCAGGAAGTGGAAGTTAAGGTTGAACCATTTGAGACAACACAACCTGAATCTCCTGTTGAGCCTCGATAAGCTTCCACTTCTGATCCACAACAGGGTTTTGTCCTCTCTCAATCAGAACCTATGAGAAAGGAAGACCCAACTAAAAAAGACAAAGAAGATAAATCACGTGTTGTAGGCTAGTCTTCTCAATTAAAAGGTTCAAAGAGGAGAAAAAAGGATGGCTTCCAAACCAAAGCCTAAGAAGAAGAAGAAAGAAGCATCCATCTCCAAACCTCAGGATGAGTCAGAACATCCTAAGGATCTGCAACAAGAGGATGCTCCACCAACTCTAATTCAATTAGCTCCTCTAGCATCATGAAGACCCATCTTTCCTAGACATACACTACAAATCTAGAAAGATGGCATGTCTTTAGAGATCAAGGTGTTGAAAATTTCTACACATGGTAAGGCATGTCCAATCTACCTCTGCATGATCTCTTTGACATGAGAAGACACTATGAGAGATTGAGTGATCCTGATCATCTTATGAAGAAAGGGGATGGTCATCATCATGATTAGGACTATTGATATCTGAAGTCTTCAGGTGTTTTGTTAGCATCAGGCTAGGGGGAGTTTGTAAGGTTTAAATATAAGGTTGATGCAACCCAAACACCTAAAGTCTCTCTTGCATGCATGCACAAGTGTACCGAATTTGAATGTTTTGGAACTTTCACACTCTGTCTTAGAAATACTCTAAGTGTGAAATCTTCCGAAGCCAAGACCAATATCTTCCGAAGACAAAGATGAAGTATTCCAAAGCTTCAAAGACAAAGTCTTCCGAAACCAACACTTTAAGACAGATTTCTTCTGAAGACTTTTGAACACGTGCTTTATCTAATGTACCTTTTACATAAAGTTGGACCCCTTTCCTTTGCAACTTTGATAAGACACCAAATTTACATAAGTTGGTGAAAGGTCTATGCTTTTGGTAACTGTACATTGAGGTCTTGAGTCTATAACTTTCTACTTTATGTACTTTATCCTTTTTGTAATACATTAGGATATGAGCTATAGCATGTCATAGTCACTAGTCAAAAGGCAATCTGCCTTTTGACTCTACATTGATTTTGTTATCTAGATCATGTATCCAGCTAGCCTTTAAAGTATGGCCGGTTGTAGGTTGTAGTATAAGTATCTCTGGTCCTTTGTATCTAAAACCATTGCTTTGTAAACACTTGTAAGGAACTATAGAGCAATATCATCAACGTTGAAAACCAACTATTTATGTTGTTCTTGTTATGTCTCTCATATACTTGTGTTTCTTAGTTCTCATTAAATACTAGTTTCTAGTTCCCCAATTGATTTGTTAAGTATTATTGCATACTCTCCTCTTTGTGTTGTAAGCAAGCACCCTTCAACGGTCCTGCACATATCCTCAGCCCAACTATAGAGGATTCAAGATATGAAACAAATGAAGTTACGGACACAAAGATTTGTGATCTTTAAGAACCAAAAGGATCCTGGACCACACCAATCGAGAAGTATCTACAAGATGGTGAAATCCCACCAGACGATAATCCTAAAGGATTCAGGATGAAGGTATCCGGTTATGTTATCATTGATAATGTCTTATATAAATAATCTCTTGCAGGTCCATACTTGAGGTGCTTGGAGAAGCCAAAGGCTAAAGAAGTCTTACAAGACATTCATGCTAGATATTGTGGTAATCACACCAGCGGGAGAGCACTCCTCTCAAAAGTTCTAAGGACTGTATATTTCTATCCAACCATGAAAAAGGATATGATGGATTATTCTCGAAAGTATCACACATGTCAAAGGCATGCTAACATTCTCGATCAGCCAGCAGAGCCATTGTATCTTATCAGCTCCTCATGGCCCTTTATGAAATGGGGAATAGATATAGTGGGCAAGTTACCAAAAGCTCCAGGAGGGAAAATGTTCATGTTAGCAATGACATACTATTTCTCTAAGTGGATCGAGGCCAAAGCATTCGCTCAAATAGAAATATCCTTCATAAAGAGAAATATCCTTACAAGATTTAGTATCCCGGCTGAGATCGTCTATGATAATGGATCTCAATTCATTGGCAACAAAACTACCAACTTTTGTGCAAGTTAGGGAATCACGATAGTGATTTTTATTCCTATTCACCCTCAAGCCAACGGTCAAGCCGAGTCTAGCAACAAGATCATAGTCAATAATCTAAAGAAAAATCTTGGAGAAAAGAAAGGTAATTTGTCCTATGGGTAGACAGAACAACCTCGAAGAATACAACTGGCCAAACTCTATTCTCTTTGGTCTTTGGAACAGAGGTCGTTATTCCAACATAATTTGTAATCCCTACAGAAAGAATCAACATGATGGATCCTAAAGCCCATAAAGAATACTTAATCCAAGATTTGGATACCATCGAAGAAATCAGAGACATCGCGAAGATCAGGATAGCTACCTATCAAAGAAGAATAGCTAAGGCCTACAACAAGAATATAAGGATCAGAAGATTTCAAGAAGGTGATATTATTTTAAGAAAGTCATTCCAGAACACAACTAAATTCTCTTATGGGAAGTTAGCACCGAAGTGGGAAGGTTCGTATTTGATAGATTCATAAGCTAGAAAAGGAGCTTAAAGGCTAAGTACCATGGAAGGTGAGCACTTTCCTAGATAATGGAATGCAATTCATCTCAAGAAATGTTTTATGTAAGGATTTATTATCCTTAAGTATTCGTCATCCTCAATTTACAGAAACTTAGGTATGTATTATGATTTCTATTTTAAATTTAATTTTCAATTCATTATTATTCTCAAGACAAACTTATTGACTTAAGCATCGGAGTGGTGTTAGCTAGGCTAACACCCACCCCTCACTAAGGATTGATTGTTTTGTAGAAATATGATGGATTGAGCATCATAACAAAAGTCCAGAGGCTGATCACCTCTCCCAAGTATCGCCTATAGCACATGTTTAAGTATTTTCGAATCCTTCCAAAAGTTTAGGGGGTTTTCACCTCTCCCAAGTATCGCCTATAGCTCATGTTTAAGTATTTTCAAATACTATCCTAAGGTTTAAGGGGTTTTCACCCACTCCCAAGTATTGCATGGAGTGCACGTTTAAGTATTTTTTGAATACTTCCTAAGGTTTAGGGGGTTTTCACCCTCTCTCAAATACACTAGTTGCGCTTGTTATCAATCTATGATGGATTCTTAAGCTATGGCAGACATGTCATCCTACAAACTGGTGTTGCTTCTAGGGCCTTTTCGCTATTTATATTAGCCTTGTCACCAGTTACATTGGGCCTTGTCACCAGCTATAATAGGCCTAGTCTCAGCAAAAAGGATTAAATCCTAAGTATTCTTTATTGTAGGTCAAAAATTATCGAAGATTAATCTAAGTCTTTATGAAAGATTCAAGAGATTCAGAAAATGATATCCTAAGAGTTAAAGAATTGATTATGTGGATGGTCTATTCCTGTAGAGTGGGGGAAAAGCTAAAAAAATCTTACGTAGAGGACCTGAAGTATTAAGCTATTTTGATATACACTTACCTAACATTGTAGATACAGAATCCTGAAAGAATGAACCTTCAATAGAATCGTCAATCCTTGGTTGGAAAGTCCGTTCTTTGTCCTCAAGCGCAAACATAACTTTAACTCGTTTTCGACTGTCAATCGATGGAAGGATAATGGTGGAAAGCTTCAATGCTACAGATCAAATGAAGACAAAGGTTTAATTCAAAGAAATAGTAAAAATTCAAGATTTTGGGTGGAGAATCCTATGTTTGAAAACCCAATGGTAGGGTAAATCATCCCACCAAGGAATGAGCAACGCTTCACGAAAAAGAACACATTTTTCCAATTATCAGTGCTCTGGGTAAATTTAAAAATGAGGTGTCCTTGACCTAGTTTGGTTTTGAGAAGGTAACAAGAAGAACCATGGGTTCTCACGTTATAGGCTAAAGCAAACTCCTTGAGACCAAAATCAAGGTTATTAAACTGAATAAGATGATCGAGAGTGTACAGAACCCTCCACATCAATATTGGCTTGAATGAAACTCAAGCTAGTCCTCTGGAAGAATTTTGTTGTGAGTGAAGGGAATTGATATGAAAACCCGTTTTGAAAGGGATTTGCTAGGAAGCATACCTAATGTTTTGAGATGCATCGTAGCGAAGATTTTGTTCAAACAGTTTGAAAATGGTGTTTAAAGGTATGCAATTTTTGTTTTTTAAGTGACGGATTTTGGAATTGATGAAAAGGCATTTTTCAAGCTCAGGCTTCGTGAGCAGTGTAAGGCCCCGTTCTTGGGAAACCTCACAGTTGGTTAATTATAGCATAAAATCATTTTTAATAACCAAAACATTTCAGCGGAATTAAATAGACATTCATTTAAAACTTGGAAACCATATTGTACCCATACATTTATCCATCAATGGTAAATAAAACATAGTACTTGTTCTTAAATTACAATAAAAGATTTTATAATCAGAAATGCCATCCACTGCCATCCAAGTAGCTTCCCGCCTTGTGTCATGCTCAGCAGCATCAATTACCTGCCAAATATTATGCTTAAAAGTCAACTTTGCTGAGTGAGTTCTAATTTTAGATAAATAAGAAAATATAACTTTATCCTTCATATAATGACCACGCATACAACATAATACATAACATTTCTTGCATCATAATAAGCATGTTCATTATCTTTCATTCTTTCATTATCTTTCATTTTCATCATAAATGAGATTGCACAAAGCAAGAGCTCCATGTTGATGGATAATGAATGCCGATCCCTGTCGCTACACATCATCATGGTAGCTAACCCCCGACAGTTGATCCACAATGCAAGGCACAAAGCCCACTCATGAATACGGATCAATCCTCATACATCAGACTCACGTAAGTGAAGTCTATCATAGTGCTCGAAAGACTTTTGATCATCAAACGAGCCCGAGGGTAACATTCATTATGTTTCACTTTTTATTAATATCTTCAATCACTTTATTAAATAATACTTAACTTATTAAGTACACGAGAAGCCAAGTACAAGTCATAATAAAACATAACCGACCCTCCGCAGGACAGCGGGGGTTCGGGGGCGGCAGCCCTTGACAGCGGGGTCCTAGGGGCAGCAGCTTCTAGTGGGGTCCAAGAGGCAACGCAGCCATGTGTTATATTTATTTTTAAACATTTATATAAGACATTTCCTTATAGAAAAATCGATCTTCTAGATAAAACCTCATAAATCTTAGTCATTTAAAAAACGTATATTTAGCATGCATAATAACCCCAAAACATGGAAAACTTACAAATAAAGGGATCTAGAACTCACCTGGATACCGAGAGTAACCTCTAAACTAAGCTTACTAGGCTAGGATCACACTACACAACCTGCAGAAAAGTTAACACTTAAAAGAGTTAATTTCTGCCTAAATTCGCTGCTAATTTCGCTGCCAGAAAAGCAGTTTCGCTGCCAGTTTCGCTTCCAATTTTTTTGACAGTTTCGCTGCCAGTTTTGCTGTCAGTTTCACTGCCAGTTTCGCATGGCAATTTCGCCCAACTTTCGTTGGAATTCCATGGCTGCGAATATATCTGCGAAACTATAGTTTCGCAGAAAACCATCAATTTCGCAGCTTGAATATGCAGTTTCGCTGGTTGCAGATACAGTTTCGCAGATCGCATAAAAATTAAGAACCAGCCCGTTTTTAACCCAAATTCGCAACTTTTTACATCCAATCTCTTAGTTTATCATCCATGAGGCTATATCTAAGCTTTTTACATGTTTTCATACGTAAAAATGTGACCTTTATGCGATTCTTTGCAACTTTTCAAAACCCAAAACCCTAGAATTCGTGTTTGATCTACAAAAGGGTTTAAAGGCCGATTCTTACCTGGATCTATTGCTCCTTTCTTATGGTTTGGTGCTCCAACACCCAGATCTTCAATCCCTTAACCTTTGAAGCTTCAAATATTGAGTTTTCTTCGCTTTCTCTCTCTACTTTCTCTCTCTATGAATTTGGGAGCTTGGGTTTCAAATAAGGAAGATGGTGGCTGATTAGGTGGGTTTGAGGGCCGATTATGGGCCCTAAATCAGTTAGGGTCTTGTCCATAAGCCTAATTTAGCCTATAACCCATTTCCTTCCTTTATTAAATACCCACTAAATAAGCCCATTATTCTCGATGACTCGTTTTGACTTTTCGGGGTGTTACAAGTCTCCCTCACTTATTTAGGTTTCGTCCTCGAAACCTGTCAGTCATCAAACAATTGAGGATAAAATTTCCTCATCTCCTCTTTGGTCTCCCACATAGATTTTGATCCTTTTATGTGTCTCCAATGTACTCGTACTAACCGAACCACTTTATTCCGTAAGTGCTTCTCTTTCCAGTCAAGGATGGCAACCGGTTGCTCTACGTAGTTCAGTCATTCATCGAATTCAGTGTCTTCTAATGGTACAACTGCAGCATTGTCTGTCAGACATTTCCTAAGATGAGATACATGGAACGTAGGATGAATTCCACTCAACTCATCGGGTAGTTCTAATCTGTAGGCCACTTCCCCTACCCTCGCGACAATACGGAATGGCCCTATGAACCTTGGGCTTAACTTTCCCCATTTTTGAAACATGATGATCCCTTTCTAGGGATATACCTTGAGCATAACATTGTCACCAACCTCAAACTCTATCGGTCAACGTCTCCTATCAGCATAAGACTTCTGGTAATCCTTTGCAGCTTTCATGAACTCCTTAATCTTATCTAACTTCTTAGTTGTGACCTCAATCACTTCAAGACTTCCCAATTCCTTTTGCCCGATGTCACCCCAACACACGGGCATTCTGCACTTCCTACGGTACAGCATTTCATAAGGTGGCATACCAATGTTGACATGGTAACTATTATTATATGAGATTCCGCCAACAGTAAGTGCTCATCCCAGATTCCTCCAAAGTCGATTACATAGGCTCGTAGAATGTCTTTTAAAGTTTGGATTGTTCTTTCTGACTAACCATCCGTCTGGGGGTGGTAAGCCGTACTAATATGCAGTCTAGTCCCCATTGAGTCATTAAACCTCTTCCAGAACTTGGACGTAAACCATGTGTCCCTATACGAAATGATAGACACTAGCACGCTGTGATGAGCCACGATCTCCTTGACAAATAGCTCTGCCAACATCTCAGAGGAAAACGTCTCGTGAATTGGTAGGAAATGGGCGCTCTCTGTTAGACGGTCAACAATCACCCAGATCGCGTCGCTTCCTCTCGCCGTACGAGGTAGCTTCATTATGAAGTCCATTGTGACGTGTTCCCATTTCCATTCAGGGATATCCAAAGGCTGGATCTTCCCATATGGATTTTGGTGCTCTGCCTTCACTTGCAGACAGGTCAGGCACTTGCTCACGTACTTAGCCACGTCACGCTTCATTCCCGGCCACTAGTAATCTTTCTTCAGACCCTGATAGATTTTCGTGGCACCGGGGTGAATGGAATATCGAGTTTTGTGAGCCTCATCCATGATTTGCTCCCTCAGATCCCTATAGAGAGGGATCCACATTCGCCCAGATCGGGTTCTAACACCCAGGGTGTTTTCC
>BJCM01073328.1:2726-13552 GCA_018326385.1 Flaveria bidentis | reverse complement strand
CTCTCTGTTGTTTCGTAATGCAGTAGACTATTCTTTGTAAACCGACTTAAACCAAACTGTACTGCCTAGTAGCAGTGCTTTTAATGACATGAATGGTTTTGTTAAACTTAATTCCGCTGTTTAAATTTGTACGCTTGTAATGTTTAATATAATTACTATGGTGAATGACCAATTGTGAGGCCTCCGGAAACGGGGCGTTACATTTTTCGTGCAGGCCAAAATGATTGCATAAATCTGGACATCCTTAAGCATATATTTTAATTTAAATCTTTATGTTGCTGTCTACTTTATTTTTCAGACTGAGTCTACCAAGCATATCATCAAAGAATCTGTTTGTTTTTCTTTTATTTTCAATTAAAAATAAGATGCGAATCAGGTAACAACATCAGTTACTGTCATTTCTTATTTTAAAAGGAAAGTCATGCAAGAACAAGCATTTCAAGAGATATACAATCATTTCTCGTCATCTCGACTCAAGTTCTCAAATCTCTTTTTATTTTTAATTACTTACCCTCCCCTGAAATTTCTACACCTAAGAAAGATGTGAAAATTTATTATTATTATTTTTATTATTATTATTATTATTATTATTATTTTTTATTTTATATTTTATTATTATTTAAGAAAAGGAGTTTTAAAAAGATATTAGACCTAACATAGAGATCAATTCATAAAAACGAGGTTTATCAAATGTTTTTATGAAAAGATTTGTTTTTTAGTTTTTGGTGTCAATAGGAATAATATCAATGAAACCCTTTTCCTGAGCATCACGAATTGCATGAATCCGTGTCTCAATGTGTTTGGTTCGGGAATGATGAAGAGGATTCTTGGCGATCCCAATGGATGCTTCGTTGTCACAGGACAACGATGCGTGGAGAAAGTTGATCCCATAGTCAATCATCTGATGCTGGATCTAGAGTACTTGTGAACAACAACTGGAGGCAGCAATGTATTCTGCTTCTCTCGTAGAGAGAGAAACAGTGGTTTGTTTCTTGCTTTGCCATGAAACCAGACAATTTCCTAAGTATTGACACCCACCAGTAATCGATTTTCTGTTTAACCTGCAGCCATTAGAATCACTATCAGAATATACATGTAAATCAAAATTCCACCATAAGGATACCAAAGACCCAAATGAGAAGAGCCTTTAAGATAACGAAAAATTCGTTTTAATGCTTTTTCACGAGACTCTTTCGAAGAATATTAGTATCTAGCACAATATCCTACAGTAAAGGTGATGTCGGGACGACTTGTTGTCAGATACATAAGGGAACCGATCATAGATCTGTAAAGATGAGGATCAACAAGTTTCCCGTTCTCGTCAGGAGTAAGACAAGTTTGAGCTATAAATGGAGTCATTTCAGGGGAAGCATCATTCATCTTGAATTTCTTTAGCATCTCTTTAATGTACTTTTCTTGATGAATGAGAATTCCTTCTGGCTTTTGTTTGACTTGAAGCCCAAGAAAAAAGCACATATCCCCCATCATGCTCATTTCAAAACGACTACGCATTACCTCCTCAAAATCCCGACATAATTTTGGATTGGTGGAGCCAAAGATAATATCATCGACATAGACTTGTACGATTATCATCTCACCATCCACTTTCTTCTTGAATAAAGTCATATCGATGGTGCCACGAGAGAATGCATTGCTTAAGAGATACTTTGTAAGAGTCTCATACCAGATTCGAGGGGCCTGATGAAGACCATAAAGAGACTTGTCAAGTTTATAAACTTTGTCAGGAAAATCGGGATCCTCAAAACCAGGTGGTTGACACACGTATATCTCCTCGTCAATGTTTCCATACAGGAAAGCACATTTGACGTCCCTCTGATAGACTTTGAACTGTTTATGAGCGACATGAGCTAGAAAAATTCTTATGGCTTCAAGACGAGCGACAGGAACAAAAACTTTGGTATAGTCAATTCCTTCTTCTTGAGCAAATCCTTGTACCACCAATCTTGATTTGTTCCGCACCACAATGCCACGATCATCGGGTTTGTTCTTAAAAACCCATTTCGTGCCAATTGGGCATTTGTTTGGTGGAAGATCAACCAGAGTCCACACTTTGAGCTTTCTGAATTGTTGTAGCTCTAATTGCATTAATTTAACCCAACAAGGGTCCTGGAGAGCTGCATGAACGTTTTTCAGAATGATTTGGGATATAAAACAAGAGAAGAGACAAATGTTAATCAAACTAGATTGACTCCGCATCCGTACTCCATCGGTGATGGATCCAATGATGTTTTCATGAGGATGATCTTTCAAGGTTTTGAAATCAGTGGGTATAGGTAGGATGTTTGGAGAAGGTGGGCTGATGGATTGTGGATGGGTAGATGAAGGTGAAAGAGATGGTACTTACTGTGATGAGGTAGATGTTGGTGATAAAGGAAGGGATTCAGAAATAGGTGGAGGTGGAAGATCAAATGATGAAGAAGACGATGTAATATCAACTAACGTGGCATCATTTGCAGATGAGGTGGAATGGTCTTGAGGAATGACAGGTAATGGAGTTGGAGGAATGATATTTGTTTGAACATTGGAGATAGACGCATCATCATCAAAGATAGGGAGATTAAAGGAGTTAAACACCGTATCGGAGTCAAAGAACCATGTTGGTTTAGATCGAACATAGGAGGAATTAGATTCCTGCCAATCAACATAGAACGACTCTTGAACAATATGTGTTCTCTTGTTATACACCCGATAAGCCTTTTGAGAGGAAGAATAACCGACGAAGTAACATTCATCAGACACGACACCAAATTTCGTATTCTGAGATTGAGTGTTCAATAGAGTGCAGGAGCATCCGAATGTTTGAAAGAAGTCAATTAAAGGTTTTCTCTTATGAAAAAGTTCATAAGGAGTTTTCATTTTGTCATTGACAATCAACACCCTGTTTAGAACGTATGAAGCATAGTTTACCGCCTCCGTCCAAAAGATAATGGGAAGGGAAGATTCAATCAGCATCGTACGAGCGGCTTCAATAAGGGTGTGATTCTTTCGTTCAGCTACTCCATTTTGTTGAGGGGTCCTTGTAGCACTGAATTGTCTTAAAATTCCCTTAGCAGCACAAAACGAATCAAAGATCTAATTTCTAAATTCGGTACCGTTGTTATTTCTGATGGCCATAACTTTTCTCTTGTTTATAGATTCGATTGACATAATTAGCTTCTGCAGCTCCTCAGCAGCCTCTCCTTTGTGAGCAAGAAATCTCACCCAAGAGTACCTAGAAAAATCATCTGTTATAACAAGACAGAAAGATTTTTTAGCAATTGATTTAACACTGATTGGGCCAAACAAATTGGTGTGTAACAACTCGAGGGGATTAGATATGCTATTTTCAAGTTTTGGCTTGTGTGGTTTCTTATGTTGTGTACCCTTGGCCCATGCCATACATTTTTCGACCACAGAAAAATCTTTTAAAGGTAGTCCCCTAACGAGATTGTTTTTAACCAATTTGTTTATACTTTTGAAATTAACGTGACCCAATCTATGGTGCCATAAAAAAGACTCAGAAGTGGAGGCTTTGGAAAGAAGACAGGTGACGGTAGATGTTGACTCCCTTGAACCCATGTCAAGAAGACATGTATCATTCTTTCTCGGAGCCCTCATTAGAACCATCTCATCTGGAATATAAATCTCAGATTTTAAAAAGAGACATTCATTGGACTTGAACAAAACCGGAATGTCCTTATCACAATCTGAGAGACACTCAACAGATTAAACGCAAGCTCGGGTACATAAATGACTTTCTCTAAAGTTAGCGACCCATTAAAAACTTCTCCTTGACCGATCATTTTCCCTCCCTTTTTGTCGCCATCAAATGGGACATATCCTCCATTTATTATTTGATAATTGGTCAGTACGTCCTTGAGCCCCATCATATCTATGGAGCATCCACTATCTACATGCCATACACTGTTAACGACCTTCGTGGATGACTCCTGTAAAGATATCAAATAACATGTTAAGCAGGTGAAATGGGGACCCAAGTTTGAACAACTTTGGGTTTAGGAAAAACAGATTTTTTATAGAAAAAGTTATTAACTAATTTTGTCAATTTATTTCCAAAAGAATTCCTATAAATATGTCTATAATGAAGTTCTAGACAATTCTTAACTATATGATCATCTTTACCACACCTAAAACAATGTGCTTTAATCTAGGTCTGTTATGTAACGGGGTAGGGATAGGATCAATATGTATTTCCTCATCACATTCAGACAGTTTAGAATCTACATCACTGTATGTCTCATACATGTCTCGAGGTCTGTTTTTATTTGAAAAAAGAATAGTTATTTACAAAAGAAGATGAATTGTCATCAGAAGTACATGTAGTACTTGTACCACTTGTACTAGCATCAGATGATGACAATATCCTTTCGTTTGAAAAAGAGTTATTCATTGGAATAAAAGATGGAATAGGATGAGAAAAGAATTTTTCAAAGCAATTATTCTGATTTTTATTGATGTTCGTTTTGCTGGATTTATTTACACTATTAACACAATCAGAAACACGAGCATCATCACAATCTTCAGAAGTTAAAGATTAAATAGAAACATCACGAGAACATGATGAGACAGAGTCTATTACAGATTCACAAGAAACAAAAATAGAATTTAAACTAGATTTATGATCTAAAACAGGATGTTGAAACTCAGGTGTACTAAAACTAGTGCATCCAAGCCTGCTAGTTGGTCCATAATTGTAGTCCTCACGAACATGCTTAGGATTCACACCTTCTAAACCTACAAACATACTGTTAGTATTTGTTGTGATTAAATCATTAGAAGGATGAGGAATAGGCAAAGGAGAATAGCAGTAAGTACTGGGAGGAGGATAAACCTTAGCATTTTCATATCCCAATCCTGTTTTAATCCTAGCCCCCCGTTGAGATTTACATTGATCATCATGTTTCATTCCGATATTGTCCATTTATCTAGCTTTGACTGAATTTTGCTTGTCTCGAATTCAACAAGAGCAACCCTTTCAGTCAAAGTGTTAATCTCAATATTTTTTTCCAAAACAATTCGTTTAAAGTGATCATTCTCTTTCAAAGCCTCGTTTAGTTTAACAAAATATTTAGATTCATTTATTTTAAGTTCCTCATTAATTTTTTTCAAATCTTTCTCGTTATCAATTAATAGACGATTAGCTTTATAAACCCCAACTAATCTGATTTTAGATGCAGAAGAACACATATCCTGAATTACCTCATACGGAATTCCCATCACCACCTTTTCTGCTGCTAAGTCCTTCTCACATTGGCACACCGGAGTATATGACTTGCTTTCCTCAACAGTGATAGAAACATCATCCCTTTTCTTTTCCTTGCTCAGTGGATGGACTTCCTTCCTCAGTTCTTCAGATTTACCTTCTTTCACCCTCTCCTCCTCCTTTCCTTTTTCTTTCACAGACATCTCAGCTTTAACTTTAAGTTCCTTAAATGGGTCAAATTCATCCTCACAGTTTACCTTCCCCTTTCATTTAACAATTTCAGCCACCAGTGCTTGATTAATCTCATCTCTCATCTCTTCAACCTCAGCTCTCCAATCAAAATTAGAAATCAGAGCTGTCTCTTTCTTATGACTCATATCCTCTTTACTCCCACTAGATGCCAGTCGTGGAACTCTAGAGTTACTTGAGTCAGTGACAATTGGCAATGGACATTCACGTTTGAAATGTCCCAATTGTTTCCAGTTAAAACACCTTAGCTTAGATTTATCAAAACCCAGTTTGGAGTTAGAGCTTTGACCTTTGAATTTCTTTCTTCCAGTGCGTTCCATGAATCTCCGAGATCTCAGTGTTAACATTGCCATTTGCCATTGAATATTAGTCTCTTCAAGATCATCAGGGTCCACCTGATACATATCCTCCATCTCATCCCCTTGCCTTTCAACTCCCCTGCCACTAAGGCTTCATAGCTCTGAACAAACATACCCAAAAGAGCCATTGACTCGGATGGAACTGAAGCTTCAACACTTGCTTTTGAAGTAGACTGATCTCTCCCAACACTACCACTACCTCCTGAATAATTATCGATATTCACTTGTAACACCCAGTTATTTTAAAGTCAAGGAAAGAATGAATAAAGTGAAAGAAAAGAAGGAAAGAAATAAAGCCCAAGTCTAGGGGTAAAAAGTGTCCAAAAGGACAAAATGTTTGAAAAGTGGGTGTAAAAGGTGGTATGGCCGCCCATATGTCACATACACCACTGATCTTCGGGTTTTAGAGAGAGAGAGAGAGATTAGATGGGAGTAGCAAATTATAGGCTTTGAAGGAAGAACTTGAAAGAATTCGAATTGAAGGTAAGAATTCATGTTGTTATGGTGTTCTTAACTGGTTATGCCCTCGGGTTTATGCTTATGTGTGTTTGTATGTGTTCAAGTAAGTTTTTAGTGGGTTTTTAAGCGGGTGAATTCAATTTTGCAAACGAGTTTGGAGGAAGCCATACTCAAAAGCTGCAAAGGTGAGTTTTAGGACCCCTCTTTTATTGGGTTTTAAATGATTTTGGGGCTGGATATGGCATGAATGTATGTTTTCGCTAAATTGGGTTTCGGACCGGTATGCTTGTATGCACGTATAATGATGTTGTGATGTTATGATGTGATTATGTTCATGTTTGCTGATGTACGATGATGTTTCTAACGCTTAGAGGGTAAGAATTAAGCTTAGAACATGATGAATGGTGAGTTGAAATCGAATATGATGTTGTTAGGCTCACATGTTAAGCTTTAAATCTGCCTAAGTGTTTGGAAGGTTGATGCGGATGAAAAGGGTTAATGCGGATGAACATTAACCACTGAGTAAGTCAATGCGGATGACAGATGCGGTTGAAGTCAATGCGGATGAACATTGACTAAGTGCATGAAATGCGGACGAAGCCATCAAATGCGGATGAACAAAAGGGGTTAATGCGGATGAGGCCATCAAATGCGGATGAACAAAAGGGGTTAATGCGGATGAGGCCATCAAATGTGGATGAACAAAAGGGGTTAATGCGAATGAGGCCATCAAATGCGAATGGACAAATAAGGGTTAATGCGGATGAGGCCATCAAATACGGATGAACGAAAAAGGGTTAATGCGGATGAAGCAATTAAATGCGGATGAGCAATAGGATCAAATGCGGATGAACACTTAGAAAAATTTTGACTTTTTGGGAGAAAAAGGAGCAATGTAGGCTTTGACCTAGGAGATTCCCGGGGGTTATGTAAGTTGACTTTTGAGGTCATAGATGGTATGATGGGCATGTAATGATATGTGCTTTATGTTTATGTATGATGATGAGGATGATGTTGCATGGTTATACATGATGTATGTTATGTATGTATGATGCCCTGCATGATGATGTATGAATGATATGTTTATGTTCCTTATGATGATATATGTTTATCTTTCCGATGACTTTACGTGTTATAATAATGAATGAATGAAGTATTATGTAAAGTAAAGTGAAAGATAATAAAAAAGAAACATAATGATGAATGCATGCATTAATGAATGAATGAATGAATGTAAGAAAGGCTTGCAAGCAAATGTATGGAGGTGCACACCCATTGTAGGTGTTAGCTCAACGGTGTGCGGGTTAGCTACCCCAAAGGATGCACATTGGGGTCTTTCTTTGTGATTGACCATATGGATGAACCATTTTTGCGTGTCTTAGGTACTGTGACCACCTAGTGCTGAGCACCACCGATGAAGGTCATTTATAGGCTCAGGTCCAGTATCATAAGCATGAATGGCATAGCATATGAAAATGGTATACCTAAACTTTACCTTAGGTACTGTGACCACCTGGTGTTGGGCACCACCCATGAAGGTCTTTTATTGGCTTAGGCATAGTATCACGAGCATGAAGGGTAAAGTTCATGGTAGTGATAAAAGTAATGAATGAAATGATGAATGAATGAGAGCATGAACGAAAGAATGAAAAAGATAATAATGATATTATCAGTATGTATGTATGATGTATGATCACATACAATAGAAATGAACAGTTTTAAATGAAGGAAAAGTATGTTTTATTATAAAACTAGAACTCACTCAGCAACACTGACCTTTATGCATTTTCTAGTTGGCAAGTGAGCATTGCTGAGGATGGCATGGAGCAGCTACTTGGCATGTTGAATGGCATTCTTTTGTTAATGTTTTTGCATTATAATGCGAACGAATGATGTTTTGAAATGAACGCTTGTATTAACTTGCAAAAGCATTTGTAATGATATGAAAAGTTATTTTTTTATGTTTCTTCTGCAATGTTTTATGAATGAATAAATGTAAAGTATATGTTTTATGTGCGATGATTTACCAGCTGTGAGCGTCCCGGGAATGAGGCCTTACATCACTCCTCCTTGATTAGATGTCTACATATAAGAGCTAGCAGCGGAAGACAGTAATGCATCATTTTGAGTGAAACCAGATGTAGGTATCATGGTCTGGTTGAATTCCCTCCTCTTCATGTCCAACTCATAGGATTTTCGTTTATTGATGATGTCCATCAGCTTGTAATCAGTGAAACCTCTTTCCTGCTTAAGCATTCTCACCTGAAGGCTTCACTGAGGTGGGAGAGAGTCTAGCAATCTGTTTACTTGCTCACTGTTGGAAAGTTTTTCATCGTATTTCTTTAATGTGCTTGAGACTGTCAGAAAACGATTTGTGAGATCTGTGAGACTCTTGTTCTTGTATCCTACAAAGGAGTTGAATTCATTCTCAGCTTGAATGCTCTTATCCTTCACCAACTCATCATTGCTATCATAGAATTCACATAAAGCATCGAAGAGGGACTTAACATTTTTATGCTCAGCGAATCGGTTGTAGATGTTTGGTGTGAATCGGTTGTAGATGTTTGGTGCAAGACAGAGAGTTAATGCTCCAAAAGCTTTCTTGTCACGATCAATGAGCTTCAGATCCTTCTCAGTGAATGTAGACGAGTCCTTGTTTTGAGATACAAGATCACCAACAGTGACAGTTGGTATGTGAGGACCAGTAATGATAGATTCCCATTGATTGTGGTCAGTGTAGAAGAAAAAGGCTTTGAGACATCTCTTCCAATCCTTGAAATTATCCCCGTTAATGAGTCTCGAAGGTCTATTGGGGGCTACACTTTCAAGATCAGCAAGAGTGAGAGAAGTCATATTTGACATACTAGTTTTGCTGGAAAGAAACTAGTTTTGCTGAAAATTGGTAAGTTCGCCGACAATTTCGCAGGGGAAAACTAGTTTCGTTGAACTGCTGTAATTTCGCAGGCAATTTCAGCAGCAGTTTTGCTAGCCAAATGCCAGAAAAAGCTTAGTTTCACCGATAGTTTCGCACAAAATAGGCTTGAACTTTCGTTCAATGATACTTTCGACAACAATTTCACTTGTAAATCACTCACAAGCATTGTTGAACTTTTGTTCAATGAAACTAGTTTCGCAGGACACCAGAAAACAACTTCAAGAAGATAACCAATGTAGTTTCGTTGAAAGAACTAACAGTTTTGTAGAATGAACTTGTAATTTCGCTGGACGAAGCTGAAAAGCTTTTTCAACACGAAATTAATCTGAAATCATCAAAACTCAATGCATTTGAGATCTAATGATTAACAGAGTTTCCCCAACTAATAACCAGCAAAATTCAATCAAATTCCATATCAAATACACACAAATTTGATCTGAAATTGATGAAAACTTGATATTGAATAGAAACAACCAAAACCTCAACAAATCAAGAGCACTAAGGCTCTGATACCATATTGATGTTCCATTTGATCGATTTGCAGTACAAATGAGATGTTGGATTGTTCAATATCAAATACAAACAATGAGAAACAAAGATGATAAAAATTGAGAGCAACCACAAATGATTTAAAATAAAGCAATGATGATCAACATAATCAATAATAACAAAGCACAATGATATATCAATGAATAAATTGCTTATAATACACACTTGCAACAAGAATAAATGATTATGGTTTTTGCAAGCTTAACCACAATGAAAATGATCATAACTATATATAGTAGTCTTAGTTTCGCAGACAGTTTCGTTGTCAGCGAAATTGTTCTGCCGAAACTGTAGTTTCGCCCGAAGATACAACAGTTTCGCCGAGGGAACTAAACAGCTAACTGTGAGCGAAACTATAGTTTCGCTCATAGTTTCACTGGACTGCAAAACATAATAAAGCTAATTACATACAAAAGTAAGCTAACATAAGACCTATTACAAGCAAATGTAAACATTCTAATCTAAGGTGAGTCCAACCTATGCATGATCTTAAATAGTGTTGGACTAAACCGCAGACTCGACGATGGCGAGGTTCAATTGTGATGTTTAGGTGTTTTTTCAGGTAGAATTTTGTTTGGTAGAAGTGTAATGCTGATTAAAGCATCGATTAGCTGACATTTAATTGAATTATTGTTGTCTTTTAATGGGTGAATGGTCAGAACATTGAGATTGACGGTTACCAAGCCCAAACGACACCCATTACCAACCTTAAACTCGAATAAAAGTGTTATTAAGGTTCGAAACTTCCTCACAAAGTGATTAGAAACGGTTCTGGGTGGAAATCCGAAGTGTTTCGAGGTTTTTAAGGCTTGCCAGAGTTGGCCGGAGGGTGGCCGGACTTGGCGCCGGAATTACGGGGTAATTGAGTTGTGGAAAATTAAAAGTTATACTTTCCTCCCTCAATTTTGGATTCTTATTATTTTATGCTAAAACATTCATTTAAAGTTTTAAATTTAACAAAATAGCCCCCTAGACTTAAATTAACTTTAAGTTTTAAACATTTTTAGGTTTAATGCCTTTTACAAACTATTATTATTATTATTATTATTAT
>BJCM01073326.1:0-12267 GCA_018326385.1 Flaveria bidentis | reverse complement strand
ATGATCACTCCTTGATTATCTTTCTTGCATTTCAAGACCCATTTGGTGCCAATGACCTTAGCACCTTTAGGTCTATCCACTAGAGTCCATACACCTAACTTCTTGAACTGAAGAAGTTCTTCTTGCATGGCACTCACCCATGCCTCATCATTCAGGGCTTCACTAACATACTTTGGCTCAATAAGCAACGGTAGGCACCGTTGTGAAGGTATCCCGTTTCCATCACAAAGGCATAATCAGCTATGTACAACTGATTTCTGGTCTGAACTCCTAATCTCACATCTCTTATGACATTATCCAAAGGATGATAGACGTTTTGACGTGAGCCTGGAGTTATTAGAACAACCACCTCAGAATCAAGACTGTGAACATTTGGTTCTGAATCTGTGGCAATAGGAGTCTGAGGATCAGAAGGCTTAGAAACATCACTATTAGATGCTTGTGTGCTTGTGGTAGTCGGAACCTGCTCATCCTGGTTGTTATGATCATTCTCCACATTTTCATCATCAGAGGAAGAGTCACTCACATCAAGTGCTCCCCTAAGTTTGGATCCCCCTGAGTTGAATCTTAAGACGGTGTGTTGAAGACATCGTACATCATCTTGTTTTCCAACTCGTCTTCGGATGTGGAGAGAGGTATATTGAAAGACTTGAAGAATCCATCATAGCCAAAGAAGTAAGCAGGTCCTTTTCCAGCAGGTGGTGTGGTGTATTTCTGAACATCAACATTACACCACACCTCTACTTGACCCGTTGAGTTGTTGTAAACTCTCTTGTTAGGTATGTTTTATCCTAGAAAGATCCCTTCATCAACCTTCTCGCAGAATTTTCCCTCCTGAGTCTTCTTCAGCAGGGTGCACAGAGTGCCAAACGGCTTGAGATACTCTAAGTTAGGTTTACGTCGTTGTTGTAACTCGTAGCATGTTTTTTCATGGCGTGTAACTACCAGAACTCGATTGAGCGTATAACATGCATTTGCAACTGCCTTATTCCAGAATTGAATAGGCAGTTTCGAGTCTGCTAGAATAGTCCATGCGGTCTCTATCAAGCTGCGATTCTTCCGTTCAGCAACACCGTTCATCTGAGGAGTGTAGGCAGAGGTAAATTGATGCACAATTCCCTTGTCCTTGCAGTAGGCCTCCATCCACTAATTCTTGAACTCGGTTCCGTTGTCTGAGCGCACTTGTCATACTTTCAGCTTGTATAGGGATTCCAGTGTAGTTACTAATTCCTTGAAGGATTCAAATGTTTCTGATTTGGACTTCAGAAACATTACCCAAGAGAATCTTTAGTAGTCATCAGTAACTACGTAGTAGTACAAGTCGCCTGCGATGCTTCTTGTACTGACTGGACCAAACAGATCCATGTGAAGAAGTTCAAGAGGAAGTTCGATAGAATGAAGTTTCTTTTCCTTATATGACTTCTTCGTCTGTTTGCCCTTCTTGCACGCAACACAGAAATCCAGGAGTTGGAAGTTTTTGACGTTCACTCCCCTCACTAGATCATTCAGGATCAAGTGATTCATCTTCCGTGGATTTGTGTGTCCCATTCTCCTATACCAGGAGATTGAATCCTTCTCAGTAGCTTTGGACAAGAAGCATTGAACTTCACGATCCGTTGTGGAGGCCTTTGAAAGATCCAAGACATAAAGATCATTATATCTTGAAGCTGACATTAGGACTTGGTCCTCCGGGATCACGTAGTCCTTCTTCAGACGGTAGCACTTCTTGTTGTCAAAGACTACCTTGAAGCCTTTATCACATATTTGAGAAACATAAAGTAAGTTATTTTGTAATTATTGGACATAGTTTACCTTGTCAAACTTAACTTTCTGATTTCCCACTTCCCCTTGGGCTGTGATGTACCCGCTTTGTTTCCAGCAAATGAAACATGCCCTCCTTTGATTTGTCTGACGTTTGATAAGAGAGCTCTGTTCCCCATCATGTGCCTAGATGCTCTGCTATCTACAATCCACGTGTTAGTCTCAGCACTATAACGAACACCTTACACATTCAATGAAAACATTAGTTCATGTTAGGAACCCAAGCCTTCATTGGCTTGGGTTTCCTCGAGGCATCACACATCATAAACTCAACCCATTGACCATTCGAGGTTGAGGGAAGCTCAGATGTCTGTTTGTTCTCATTTTCAGACGCTGAGGCGGATTTTTCTTTCCATAGGCTAGCTTTGTGTAAGGTCTGTTTGTGATAAACAGACGAGTGGCTGATGGGTTGAACTTTTGGCTCACTATCCCTTTTAGGAGGCATTATTGAGTTCCTCTTAAAAGAGCTAGTTTTATATGCAGGAAGTTCAACTTTCCTCCTCGGTGTCTGATAATAAGAACAATGAGACGCAATGTGACCGTACTCTCCACAATTGTAGCAAGATCTGCTATCAACTTTATGGTTTATTGGTTTTTGTGGAGATGTAGGTGTCACACGAATGACTTTATTTTGTTTAGATTGAGACACTTCTTTGTCAGATGTATGGTCGGGTTTTACAAACTTAATTGCTTTACCTGGTTTTACATCTTTTATTTCTTGTTTACCTAGACTTTTACATGATACACGTGATTGATTAGGTTTAATAGTCTTGTTGGGTTCTGATTTGACTTTGTTTGAACCTAACTTTAAATTAACCTTTTCAAACTCTTTTTCTAGGTTAACACAAGGCATCTTTCCTTTTGCCTTTGAAGTGGCCTCCTTTTTTTTAGTGCCAGATTCAATTGATTGACTTGTGGAATCTGGGTCACTAACAGAGGAGTGGACACCACGTGATCCTTGATGGGATTATTATTAACTGGTTTACTTTTGGTATTCATCAAAGTCTCAGGTGGTGGTGGAACCGCTTTGTATCCCAATCCCTCCCTGTTGTTTCTCTCTCTCACTAAGTGTTGGACAATATGAGATGAGCTTGTCCAACTTTGCAGTTTTTGTTTTAAAGAGGTAACTTCTACTTCTAAAACTGCTTTCTGCTTCTTAGTGTCCTCTAGGGAGTTAAGATAGTACCTAATGTCATTAGCTTGGTTAAAGGCAACTACTTCTGTTTCCCTAAGCTGTTTGTTCAAAAGGTCTATCATTTCCTTGCAACTGTGCTCATTTTGTTTTAAAACTCTATTAGCTTCAGTGCACAGTTCCAAATCCTTTACTAAGTTATCATTATGATCTAATAACCTAGCAAATTTTAAATCTATGCTTTCCTTAAATTTATTACAATAAGAAAAAGCATGATTATTAAACAACTGGTCAGTAGTACTTACTTGAGATGTTGAAGAGGAATCGGCCATGTGTGCAGAATTTGTTGTTTTTGGTTCTGGTGATTCTGACATTGATGTAGATTTTTCTTCTTCAGGCAGGTGGTTGACCACAGGTGCATTGTCTTCAGAATTGGACATCGCGAGCTCTACTGCTATTTCTCCCTCACTGGCAGAATCGTCAATCATGTTTTCCACACTAGCTATGTTGGACTCTTTCGGTGAGACGAACCGGAAGCTCCAGTCCTGTCCTTCATCATCGTTAGCAGTCAAGGCTTTAGGGTCCTTGCTTGATGAAGTAGAACTGCTAGATGTGGCTTTGTCCTAACGATTAAAGCACGAGAAAGGATTGCCATTACCAGTCTTCTTTGGCTTCACACACTCTCGTTTAAAGTGCCCCTTCTCACCATAGTTGAAGCAGGTTACTTTTGACTCGTCGAAGCCAAAGGTTGTGTCCTTGGTTACAACCAAGTTCTGTCTGGTCTTTTTGACAAACTTCTTAGCTTGTCGGACAGCACTTGCCAAGGCCCACATTATATCCATTCGTTCCAACTCCGTCTCGTCCACCTGTTCATAATCCTCATTCTCCAGGTGGCAATTTCCTATCTTTCCATCAATTAGTCCATCATAGGAGTGAACTACCACAGCTAAGAGGTCCATGTGTTCTCTGGCCACCTCTATGGTCACAATACCAAAGTTCTCCGTTTTCAGTTTTGCTGCATTTGCTTCAGGTATAATATACTAGGTGCCAGGCAACCCTGACGTTTTGGACCCTGAAGTAGATGTTTGTGCTGGACTTGCTGAGCTTGAGACGAAGGCAGTCTGCAGTGGTGCTCCAGATGTCTTGGCCTGAGGAGTCGCATTGTAGAGAGCAGGATTCTGATCGTAGTTGGCCTTTTGGGCTCTATACTTCATCCTCAGTTCCTCCTCTCTCAGTTTTAGAATGAAATCATTTATATCTAACTTCGAGAGCATCCCATTCTGTCTGAGATTTGAAATGAAAGAAGCCCATTTCTCTAGTAATCCATCAGCAAAGTTGGATACCTTATCCTCCATCGACGTAGTTACTCCATGAGTGTGCATCTCACTCATCAAGTGGTAGAATCTGTCGATCACATCGTCCAGGCTTTCCTTTCCCATCGAAGAGAAGTTGTAAAACTCCTTCTTCAAAGCTTTGGCCTTAATGGCCTTGAGTGAGGCATTTCTGTCATACCTCTTCTCCAACGCATCCCATAATTTCTTTGCTTGATTATACTCCGAGTACTGATGGAAGATATCCTTCGGAATAGACCGGGTAAGCAAAGCATAGACTTTCTTCTCAGCGTTGTGTTTCACCTTTTGTACATCGGACATGCCACTTAACGTAAGTTTGACACCGTCAGCTCCTACTGGCATGCTGTACCCTGACTCTATAGCCTCCCACAAATTTGTATCTACTCCATTTAATGGATTTCGAAACATTGCTTCCATTGTGGGTAGTCGTCTAACGTGATAAGCTTCGGGGGTTTATTATGAATTCCCTCTTCGTTCTCCAATAGAAGTAGATTCTAAATATGAGTGTCTCTACAAGCTGTGTATGCTGAAAACTGGTCCTCCATTTCACTTAACTTTACTATTAAACAAACTATTTATGTGTGCGAATGAAGGTATGCGATTGGGCTTATTCGGGCGATTGAACTAGGCGAATGGTTAAATCGTGCGACTGAACTAATGTAGATGAGTTAGTTGGCCGAATGAACTAATGCGGTTGAACAGTCCGAATAGGGTGCTCAGTCGTACAAATGAGGGTACGAATGAGTCCATTCGTGCGTTTGGGGAATGCTAATGAACTCAGTCGTGCGATAGAGCCAATCGTGCGACTGAACCTGCTGAAGTTTGAAAATTCGTAGGTTAAACGTGTTTTGGCCACAAAAACTCGAATTTTCACAAATCCTAATTGCTGTATGCCGGAAAAACTAAACTTTATGGTCAGGAGACGTCTAAGACACCGTTTGACACAAAAAGATTGTGTTTTTAGTGAAAAAACACAATTTTTATATAAAAAATGATTGAATCAACACGTAATCAAGAGCCAAAGCTCTGATACCACTTGTTAAGGATCGTGTACTGGACAATGTACTAACTAATTAACGTGTATACCGAACCAAATAATGCGGAATCCTATTTGATTGGCGATCCAATCAGTGAGAACGCACGTAGAAACAATTATGTATTGAATCTAACGTTAAGAATCGATTAAGAATCGATCTACTGCGATCTATGAACTTGGAGTATGATCTTAAAGGTCTTTGGATGGCTAGGGTACGTCTGTAGTCGTAGTGTTTCGAATGCTTACCTTTTTCCACAAATTAGGTGGTATTTATAGGTTAGGGTTGCTCATTCGGGCGACTGAACCATTATCATGGTTCAGTCGTGCGATTGAGCCATGCGGTTGATCCATTCACATGACTGAGTGTTCAGTCATTCCACTGAGTCATTCGCATGAAGTTGTTCAGGCGTAAGGACTATTTAGGCGCATGGACACTCAGTCGCATGGCCATTCGGACGCATGACCACTGTTGGGGCGCATGGTCTAGTCGGACGCATGATAACTTAACTTAACCAAGTTTGAATGTATTCATCATTATAACATTATGCATATCAATTCAAACAATCCCAAACCTATATAATCTAGTCAATATGCGTTACATAACTCATTAATGAAATATTATACATTATAAATCACAACCAAACATTCTCATTTCATTAAGTAGCCAAGCATTACATAAGCGTAAGACATTCAAGACATATTACATTAAGATCCGAATCTAGGTACATATGTTCAACAAATTGTTCCTGCACTAATAAACAGATTAGTTTGAAAAGGGAACCCATACCATCATAGTCCTGGAAGTTCCTTTTTCATCAATATAAGAAACCTGCTTCGGCATACAACCGTTTAAATAATCGGGGATATCTGTATCCTTCTTTTTAATTTGCCAAATTTGTTTCGGTTCAATTAATTTGGATTTGAATGGATTAAATTTGGAAATCATTTTCTGTTTGAGACCAGAAGGAAAAGAATTTGGTTTTGAACCTTTGATCATTTTCATCTTTGAATCATGTGAAACCAGCTTCACATGAAATGGTTTGGATGAAGGGTTTTTCATCCTTAAAAAATGTGTGTTGTTTTCTTGTTGACACATAGAAGCAACCCGTGTTGCCTTTACCGTCTGGAACATTCTTTGTAGACTTACATTCCGAGAATCAATTTGGGTTGCCTTTACCATTCGAAGCAAGTCTTTGAGGGAACTTCTTTACCACATGACCTTCTTTTCCACACTCAAAACAAGCATTGAATGGCTTTTGATTCTTTGTAGTCCCGTGTTGCGCAGGTGGGGATGAGGAGTGCTTTGAGCTTGTAGCAATCTGTTGCTTCTTCTCAACTCTTTTACAAGGTTGAGGTATGATATACAGAGATGGAGACTTCTTTTCTTGAGTTTTGTATGGATGAGTGGCTTGTTTTGCAGTTGGAGAAGAGATTTGTATTGGTCTTGATTCAATTTTTGGAAGCTTTTGAGAGTTGACAATGTCAGGAGATATCTTCATCTGTAAGGAACTAATATACTCCTCTGTGTTTGATTCATCATCTGAGCTTATCTATTCTCGTATAAAAAGATCTTTCTCCAATGGATATAGATTGACACCTCCTATTGTGTCGGCTTCAGTTATAGGATTCTGATTGCCTGACGATTCGACAACAATTCCTTCTTTGACAAACCTGACAAGAACAAATGAAGTAATGTTACCTATTTTGAATTTTTTGAAGAAGATTGGAGAAGCAATTGTTATTGGTTGTGGGACACCAGAGGTGGAATCGCCATTAATCTTCTTATAAGATCCCTGCCTGTGGAATCCCAAACCTACAACAGAATCTTGCACATCTCTAACCTCTTTAATGCTGTTTAAACCTGCATTTAAATTATTATTTTTTGTAGCTTCAATCAAATAATTAGATGGATGAGGTTGAGGCATAGGATAGTAACAATGGGTGCTAGGATGAGGATAGACGTATGGATTTGCATCACAACCCACTCCCGTTTTAATCCTAGCTTCCCTTTGTTTACACAATAGCTTTTGCTATTTCATTCCAGATATGGTCCATCTATCAAGATTTTTTTAAGCTTTCTTTTTTCAAATTCAGCCAATGGAACTCTTTCGTTTAAAAGATTAATTTCAACATTTCTTTCAAGAAGAGTTTGTTTTAAATGATTATTTTCTTTTAAAGCTTCATTTAATTTTAAGAAATTCTTGGCTTCATTGTTTTTAAGTTCTGCGTTTATGGTGGTTAATTCCTTTTGTTATTTAAAAGTAACCTATTAGCTTTATAACACACCAAATAAACGAATTTTGCAAGCAGAAGAACACATATCTTGAACTGTCTCGTATGGAAGATCCAGGATGACTCTTTCAGCAGTAAGAGCCTTCTCGTAGTTGCAAACTCTGGTATTTCGTTTCCATTCCTCTTCCTTCTCAGCATCATAAACTTCATCATTCAACTCAGCTTCACCTTTACCCATTGATGTCTGTTTATGCTCCCCTTGTACCACTTCAATTCCAGGTTTTGGTAAAGCTTCAGAATTGGTGCCAGAATCTGATCTCTTTTCTGGTTTCTCTTTGGAGTTTGAAGTGATATTTGGAGTTAGATATGTCACTTCATAGTACTCACGGCATTTGATATCTAACTCCATTTCTTTCAGTTTGTCGATCACCTCCATTAGTTTGTAATCACGAAAACCTCTATCTCGTTTAATCGACTTGTCGTGTGAGCTCCATTATGATGGGAGGGAATCGAGCAATCTTAGAACTTGTTCATGATTTTCCAATTGGACATCAAACTTTTTCAGATTGTTTGCCACCAACAAAAAACGATCAACAAATTCGGATATCTTTTCATTCTCTAAAGCTATAAAATTATCAAACCAACATTGTGCAATTGTGAGATTATCAGATTCGAAGGATTTAAACAGTTCTGCAAAAGCCATTTTTATTTTTATTTTTTTATTGCAATTAACCCCCAAAAGTATTTTTCTCAAAAAACTTAAAATAATTCTCCCCCGGAAAAAATAATTTTTTTAAAAAATGTCACTCTATGCAATCTTAGCAACTAGGGAGAGAGAAGTCATCTTTGACATTCTAGTTTTGCTGAAAAGATGATAATTTCACCGAAATTGTATTTTCGCAGTGAAATCTAGTTTCACTGAGCCGACAGTAGTTTCGTTGGAAATTTCGGCAGCAGTTTCGTTAACCAAATGCTTGAGACTTCTTAGTTTCGCCGACAATTTCGCATGAAACAAGCTTGAAATTTCGTTCAATGATACTTTCGACAACAATTTCGCTTGTAATATGCACACAAGCACTGTTAAACTTTCGTTCAAGATCACTACTTTCGCTGAGATGCTGAAATGAACTACTAAGTGTAAAACACTTGTAGTTTCGCTAGAAGAGGCTGTAGTTTCGCTGGATGAAGATGTAGTTTCGCTGAATGAATCTAGAAGGCTTTTTCAACATGGAATCAATCTGAAAAACCCTAAATCTCAGTGAATTTGAGATCTGATGATTAACAGAGCTTTCCTAACCAATAACAAGCAAAATTCAATAAAATTCCATCAAATACACTCAAATTTGATCAAGAATTGATAAAATATTGATAATGAACAAAAACCACCAAAAACCTCAATTCTCTCTCTAAAAAGGTTCAAATCTTCAATGAATTTGATGCAAAATGGGTTTGATACCAAATTGTTAACCCAAGTAGATCACACTTGAATCAAATCATAAAGATTATGGATCAAAATATGATAAACACACTAAAACCCCAATTGGATCTATATTGATTGCATATAATTTGTACAAAGTGGAAACCCCTAATCAATTGGTCATTCAACCATTATCTAATCCTAATTACAATTAGGCTATTTATAGTGAATATAATATTCACTAATTGCACTTTACCCCTAGACTTGGGCTAATTAATGGAAAATACATATAAAACATAAAAATGACTAAAATAAAATAAAATATAACAAAATATATTTATTACAATAAAACTCCTAGTCATCTAAATCTTCAACGTCTTATCTCGGTTCTTCGACTCGAACGTGTCGGGTTTGACTTTTGCATTGAGTTTGACCGTGATGTTGACTATTGTTGACTTTGACTATGTTGATAATATAGACCATCTTGTACAGATCCAACAGCATCTCGCGTGATAACTTGAACTTATGTGATTTGATCTTTTACATCTTGATTTGATTTGCTGGGGCCTCTAGGTTCAATCCCTAGAATCTCCCCCTAGGATCAGAAAATCAATGCTTTAGAAGTCCACATTATCCACCTTGTAACTGCCCCCATAAACATACATCTTTATATCCAGGCCTTCGTGGTCAACCAACCAAACTATCCTCCCAATAGATGAACAGATTCATCAGCTACAATTTGAAAAGCTTGCAACCTTATCAAATATTCTCTTCCCAACTTTAACAGATCCACATGGTCGATGATACGATAGTATTTATCCATACAATGGATCAAAGCATGACCCGTCTCCTTCTCATAACACTAGGACATGAGCTTTGACAAGCTATTAACTGGTACAGGAGCATGTACATGCATCTACCTACCATATATAGGATACTTGAACACTTGTATCTTCATTGGCTTGTTGGTATAAGGATCGATACGTGTCTCATCGTTAATGACTTTAGATTTGGGAGTTTTGAAGTCTTTGAAGTTGGTCTTACTCTGTTTCCAACTCATAATTCTTATCAACACACCCTTTCCATAACTACTAGGATTAATGGAAGGTACACGACCCATTGCATATAAATCTGATGTTCTGAGTGTAGGTAAATCATGTTCATCATGATAATACTTAATGGATCCAGCTCTTCTCTTAATTACATACAACTTCTTTTCAGCATCATACACCCAACTAAGGATAGGTTCCGAGTTTCCATACCTTGTGAAATGTTTAGAATGTCTCATCGTGTGTATAAAAGTTGGGGGAGGAAGAGCATCAACTATAAGATTACTGACCTGAAGTACAACTCTTTGACTAATTAAATTAGCAGTCTTGTCAGTCGTTTTTTATTTACTAGTCTCACCAAAAATCTCCCCTTCTTTAATAAAAATATCTAAAAATAAGTATTTTAGACTATTCCCAAACATGTCAGTGTAATCCATTTCTCTTATAAGTCATCAAAGGGTCTAAAATCTTTGTTGATTTACTCAACAACAAGTCTCTGCTAGAATGAATGAAACTCTTTCTCATAAAATTCTTCAATAGCGGAATCTAACGGAATATAGTCTACTGTATTATCGGGACTTGGTCTGGAGACATTGTTAGTACCCAGTGATCCAGAAGCACTAGCTGTAGAACCTATATCACTGCCCTGATATCATCATCATCATTATTACAGGACCGGTGAAGGGTTAGTCACTTACAACATAACAACACAATGAGGAGAATAACTTAACTTAGTCAAACAGTGTAACTGGATTAACCACAAGAGATGATACTAAGAACACAAGTAAATATGAGACAGAACAAGATAGAAAAATACACGATGAGATGGTTTTTAAGGGTGTAGTATATTGCTTTCTCAAGTTCTATTACAAGTGTTACAAAGCATATTCTAAAAGTTACAAGAACATGAGATATTTATACTACATCCTACAGCTGGCCATACTATGAAAGCCAGCTGGATACAATTGACTACACACAAAACAAAATCAATTGTAGAATCAAAAGGCAGATTGCCTTTTGACTTTGTGACTATGACATGCCATAGCTCACATCTTAATATATTACAAAAAGGATAAAGTACATAATGTATAAAGTTACAGACTCAAGACCTCAATGTACAGTTTACCAAAGCATGGACCTTTTCACCAACTCATGTAAGTTGGTGACTTTTCAGAGTTGCAATGGAAAGGGGTCCAACTTTATGGAAAAGTACATCAGATAAAGCATGTTGTTAAAAGTCTTCGGAAGAAAAATGTCTTCAATTGTTGGCTTCAGAAGACTTTGTCTCTGAAGCTTTGGAAGACTTCATCTTTGGCTTCGGAATATATTGGTCTTGGCTTCGAAAGATTTCACACTTAGAATATTTCTGATGTTGGTGTGAAACTTCCGAAGCATTCTACTTCAGTAAGCTTGTTCATGCATGCAAAAGAGACTTTGGGTGTTTGGGTTGCATCAGCCTTAACATACAATCTTTTACAAACTCCCCCTAGGCTGATGCTGCCAAAACACTTTAGAAAACTTCAGATGTTGACAGTCCTCATCAGGATGATGACCATACCCTTCTTCATGAGATGATCGGGATCCTTCAGACTCTCAAAGTGTCTTCTCATGTCAAAGAGATCATGTAGAGGCAAGTTGAACATGTCTTGCCATGTGTAGACATTCTCAATGACATGATCTCTAATGACATGCCCTCTTTTCGGATTTGTGGTGTATATCCAGGACAAGATGGGTCTTTCTGATGCTAGAGGAGCTGCTTGATTTATAGTTAATGGAGCATCCTCTAGTTGCACACTCTCAGGATGTTCTGACTCATCCTGAGGTTCAGAGAAGGATGAAACTTTCTTTTCTTTGGCTTTGGTTTGAAAGCCATCCTTTTCTTTCTCTTTGATTCTTTCAACTGAGAAGACTGGCTTGCAACACCTGATTTGTCTTGTTTGTCTTTCTCAGTAGGGTCTTCCTCCCTCACAGGTTTAAAAGTAGAGGGAAACTAACCCTACTGTGGATCAGAAGATGAAGCTTGGTGAAATTTAGCAGGAGGTTCAGGTTGTGTTGTCTCTGGTTGTTCAACCTTAACCTCCACTTCAGGTGGATTTGGACTTGGAAGGAAGTGTAGGTCAATCAGCTCTCCACTCTTGATCTTCTACTTGATTACCCTAATATGCTCATCCATAATGGATAGAGACATAGGGCCAAGTCTCCTTCCGGAGAATCCATACAGCTTCAAG
>BJCM01073310.1:0-11355 GCA_018326385.1 Flaveria bidentis | reverse complement strand
ACCTATTCGAGGATGACACTCTTGGACCTAACTCCAGCTGAATTTCGGGACGAAATTCTCTCAACTGGGTGATACTATGACATCCATCACCTTAAGGTCCGTCCATTAACGTGATTATCCATTAACTTTTTCTTGATCACTCGTTCCTCTTCTTCATGAACTCCTTGTGTGAGATCATACTTGCTTTATTATCCTTGTGCTTGTGCTTTCTTCGTGAACGTGTGCTAAGCCTAAAACTTTTACAAGTTTCATCACCCTTATCACTAAATATATCGTTTTATATAATATTATTGTCACTAATAAAACCATTTTTTAAGATACCAATAACATTAATTACATCTTCATTATAAATATAATTAGCCTAATTAAGTCGTTTTCAACCGAAACAAACTTTGGGAACTCAGGGCTAAGTGCAGGGACTAAATGTGCCATTTGGCTAACTTGGGTTGGGTATATATACCCCATTTCCCAGCCATTCTTCTTCATCTTCTTCACTTCTTCTTCATTCTTCTTCGTCACCTTACATCTTCATCTTTGCACCAAAACCGCCCCGTTTCGTCTCGTTTTCGTCATTTAGACTTCATCTACAACCTAGACTACTCCATCCTTGCAGGTAGACGACCTTGGTTGTCCCTTTCTTGCTTGTTTTACTGTTGTCCATTTCTAGGGTTTCGGGTGTTCGGGTCAACCCGAACATAAGTGGTCGTGTGGGGGTGTGTGATGTCTTTCTGTGTATGCTTCTTGTTTATGTGTATTTCTAGTGTGTTTCTGGAAGTCCTTGTTATGTAAAACATGTGCTCGGGGCAGCCAAAGGCTGCTCTGCACTTCAGCAGTCGCGAACCTGCAGTTCAGGCGACTGGGTCTGTCATGCGACTGAGCCGTGCGACTGGGTGAGTCGTGCGACTGTGTCATTCGGGCGACTGTGTCGTGTGACTGGGGATGTCATGCGACTGAGTTGTGTGATCACATGTTGTGTGCGATTGAGTCAATGCGAATGAATGTTGTGTGCGATTGAATCAATGCGGATGAATGAATGTATGCGATGGTGCGTGTATCGCACGACAGAAGGCCTATCGCACGAATGGAGGTTCAGTCGTACGAATGAAGCTGATTCGTATGAATGAAGGTTGATTCGTGTGTATGGAGTTAAGTCGTGCGATTGGGTGTTGCGTGGTACGACTGAATGCCAGTCATGCGAATGAAGGCTCAACCGTACGAATGAAGCTGATTCGTACGAATGAGGGTTGATTCGTGCGAATGGAGTGTTGAGTTGTGTGTCTGGTTTGTTATGAGATTGAAGTTGATGTGTGTGTGAACCCCTTCTGTTTGACATGATGATGTTGAGGTAACATTAACACAGTTGTCATTGCTTGACCACAAAGATTAAAGTCAACGCTATCAACATGCAGATAGTATTCCAAATGAAACCAACCTAACATTTTACAGTTATTAACAACCCTTTTTGGGTTTACAAATGTCTAACAAATACTTTCTCTTATGACAATGGAATCTTTACACAAATATCATCGGCAATGACAACAACTCCTAGTACTTGGATCTACATAAGATCTAATGCGTGTATCTGCTTGTGTGTTACCCGCGACTGACCCGATACAACCCAAACCGACCAAACATTACTATTTGCTTTAAACATGTCATTAATGCTTAACAATAATTGCCAATAGGTGTTTGACCGTTCATTGCATACAATATTTGGAACTTGATCATTCATACTTACCACCTAACAAGTGAGTTTCGTGGCCCCTTTTTATGCTAGACAACTTTACAATCATTTACAAACTTGGGGGAAAAGTATGCTCACCTACTTTTCATGATGTACAACATACATACAATTTACATACTTGGAATGAATGTGTTACTATTTTGTGAGTACTTATCTGATACATGCTTGAGTCTGTTGTGTGGTTCTTTCTTACAACTATTAAATTCCAGTGTGGGAACCGATGGATAGGTATTGGTAGTACTACAGGGTTGACACCCCCACCCTCGTTTGTTGGTATACTAATTAGAACCAACAGTTGCCAGGAACGGGCCTTGGATAAATATATTCCGACAAGATACTATGTGTACATCATTAGGTTTGGTTGTAAAGCTCATGTCATGTGATTTTGCTTACTTATAACTGTATTCAGAGTATTCCGCAACAAACATTATACAGCATCAATTACTTATTTACAATTTAAACCCGCGATCTCACCAACAATTTTGTTGACCATTTTGAGCATATCTTTTCAGGTGACAATGCTATTTGAAGATCTAGGTGTGCTGCCTTAGTGGAGACCCTAGGATGCATTTTGGGACTAATCATACATTTTGAAAACATTTGTTTTAGTCTGTTTTGAACAACATTATTCGTTGATACTTGTTCTCGGGTTGTGTGAAATACATAGAATGTTATCATCTTTGTTTATGTGAATCATTTACATGTTTATGCTTATGGCTATGTTGTCGTGAACACTGACTAAACACGACACAAGTCTCCTTGTTGTTAGGTGTCGTCATGACACGTTTCTTATCATTTATTATATTAAATCTTTAACCCTTACCATGTGTTATGACGATCCCGTCTCGTTACATCCCCGTGTTTCCGCTCTTATCGGGGGTGTGATAGAGCTTCAGTCTTGAAATTCACTCCAGGTTCCAATTCCACCTTCATAACATGTTCCATCATTCTTCTCAGCTCACCAACTGATCTCCCTATCAGCTCATGGATCTTATAATTGTGACCTTGCAACCAACAAGTCATATTGTAATTGTTGAGTTTAGTTGTCTCATAGTTACTAAGCTCTTTCTTTGCAGTTAGGGATCATGAAACTTGCAAGCTCAAATCTTTAAGTACAACCGTCATCTCATTCATACCCATTCTTTCAACCATGTCATATGAAAAGCCATGGTTGATCAGAGTCATGAACATAGCAGATTATGGCCTCTCTTCCAAGATATCTTTAGTAGTAAGCAAATCATCATATTTTGACTTCTTTTGTTCATTTGGAGATTCCATCTTGGTCAACTCTTCCCGTTCATCATCACTCTCTACTTCAGCATGTGTTATAGGTTTCAAACTGGATACATCCACTGAAGGTTTGTGTCGTAGAGAGGAAATCTTTGTTTTCTTGGGAGAGTCTTCAATTTCTATCATTTCTTTCTTGAAAGATCCCAGATATTTTCTTTTTCTTTTTCTGTTGTTTTTGTTTTTGGAGTACTTGATTCAAGAGCACAAAGTCTTATCTTTAGCTCTTCAATTTGTTGATCTTTTCTTTTCAAAATCTCTAAGTGTTTGCTCAAAGAGTTGTTGGCTTTCTCTAAATCCACTTGCAGCTTCTCCTTTCTCATCCTTCTCAAGTTTCACAGATTCTTTAAGTTCTCTGACCAACTCATGGAGAGAATCTATCACTTCATTGTAATCTTAATCATTTTCTCTCAACCTCTTTAATGAAGATTATTTTTTTGTTAACACCTTCTCATTCTCCCTTATCATCCTCTTTAGTTCCCTTATTCTTTCCAACCTCTTGTTAGACTTGATTGTCAATTTGTTGTACTCAGCCACCAGATAGCTCTTACTCACATGAATGTCCACATCACTCATATCATCTTCATGGTAGGCAATGACATCAACATAGTTTGCTTCACCTTCACCTTTTTTATTTTTTTTAATTCTAAACATACTACTTTATCATTCTTAACCTGCTCAGCATGATCTTCTTCCTCAAGATTAATCTCTTTAGTAGGAGCTGCATTTGTAGAGCTTGTGCTTGATTCAACTGCTGGAAATATTGGTTCTTTATGAGGTTGTGGTTGGAATTGAAGATCAATGGTGGTTGAAAAAGGTTCAGTGTTATTAGAGTTAACAAGGGTTTGAGATTGGGTGATTGATAATGGAATAGTTTTGCTTGTGATACTAATTCAATCTCACCAGATCGTGCGCCCGAATAGTTATCATCTACATGCAATAGTGCCCATGTGCCCAATTAGTGTCCATGCGCTTAAATGCCTTTGAAAATATTCTGAAATTTTTGGAAGAATGGAGTTTAGAGGCAAAGACCTGGAATGTTTTTGGTGATGATGTTTGTTGATGTATGCATGTTTTGAGCATGTTTTCTTTATGTTGCTTATTGTGTATTATTGAATGGCTTTACATGGTGTGTTTATGCTATGGTACATAAAGATTTATGTAATGAAATAAAATATTAATGATAATAAAAAGTGGAATGTAAAGAATGAATGAAAGTATTGCAAGCAAAATGAAAGGAGGTTCACAACTCATTAAGGGGTTGTTAGCTCAACTGTGTGCGGTTTAGCTAACCCATGAGGATGGACACAGGGGTATAATTCTTGTGATTGACCAAACGTATGGGACCCTTGTGCTTGCCTCGGGTACTAGAGTTAGCTTTGTGCATAATGTTAGGGGTTTATTGTAAGGTTTTATGTAAGGTTGATGCACCTAAAATATTCAAAGTCTTTCTTGCATGCATGCACTAAAGTAAAAAAGTAGAGATGCTTTGGAAGTTTTACACCATGCACTAGAAATATTCTAAATGTAAAATCTTCCAAAGCCAAGACCAACATCTTCCAAAGCCAAAAGTGAAGTCTTCCGAAGCTTTAAAGACAAAGTCTTCGAAAGCCAAGAAGTGAAGATAGATTATTTTCCAAGGACTTTTGAATACATGCTTTATATGATGTAGTTTACTATAAAGCTAAACCACTTCCTGCTGCAACTCTGTTCAGTCACCAACTTACATAAGTTGGTGAAAAAGTCCATTCTTTTGGTAAACTGTACATTGAGTTCTTGAATATGTGCTTTCTACTTTATGTACTTTTATCCTTTTTGTAATATATTAGGATGTAACTTATGGCATGTCATAATCACTAGTCAAAAGGCAATCTGCCTTTTGACTCTACATTTGATTTTGTTATCTAGTTCAAATGTATCCAACTGGCCATCTAAGTATAGCCAGCTATAGGATGTAGTATAAAGTATATCAGGTATTTGTATCTTTGCTTATGCTTTTTACACTTGTAAAAGAACTTGAGAGCACTATACAACATTCTTGAAAACCATACACTTGTACTGTGTTGTTCTAAGTTATGTCTCATATATTGCTTGTGTTCTAAGTATCATTCTAGTGTGTTACCAGTTTCCTATTTGATCTGTTAAGTATTCTAAAAGAACACTCCTCATTGTGTGTTTGTGTTGTAAGTGACCAACCCCTCTAAATGGTCGTGCATCTATTATCATATCTTTCCAGGCTCTTGATTGTAAGATCTCACCATCTTAAGATCCCTCACACACACAAAGTACTTAGCATCTCAAATGGCAACTCTCATTAAAGCTGATATGGAAATTAGAACCATGACAAAGTCCCCACTAATCACTCCTGAAGACTTTGACTCTTGGTGCCAATGGATGGAAAGGTTCATCAAGTCACAAGACTCTAGGATGTGGGAATCTATTGTTTCAGGGCCTCACATACCAAACACATCTTTAGTAGTTGCTGGAGATGGTATGATTCCAAAGGATGTGGCTGACTATCCTAAATAAAACAAGAAGAGAATAAAGATTGATCAGAAAGCCATGACAGCCCTTCAAACTACTCTTTGAAACTCCATATACAGAGGAGTCAAGAAGTGCAAAATAGCTAAACAGCTATGGGATGCACTAAATCTTATGTATGAGGGGTCAATTGAAGCCAATGAGAACAACAAGGATCTCCTAAAGCAGCAATATGAGAAGTTCACCTTCAAATTAGGTGAAACCATGACTCAACAATACTTCAGGTATATTGAGATTGTGGAAACTCTAATGGATGTTGGAGTGACTCTTAAGAACAGGGACATTGTAAGGAAGTTCATGTCCTCTCTTCCTAGACAATAGAAGTATTATTGTGTTGTTATCAAGAGAACTAAGAACCTTAAGACCCTCACTTTGATAGAGTTGTATGGTATTCTTAGTGAATACCAGATGGAGATGAACATGCAAGGTTCATCTGGTAACTACAGCAAACAATTAAGTTCAGCCCTCCATATGGTTGAAAGGGATAGTATAGAACCACAACATCATCTTATATGCTACCATGACAACTCACAGAAGGGTCCTTTCATCACCTTCTCAGAGACACCAAGAGAAAGTTACACTCAAGGAAGCCTATTCCAAGATACGAGCTCTTCACAAGCCTTTGTGTCTTTTGATGAAAGAATAGGAAACTTTCTCTTCACCCTTGAAGATCTTGACTGTATCCATCCAGATAGCCTAGAATACATGGAGATAGTTCAACTGATGGCTCTCCTTACTCATAGAGCCAAGAAGTTCTACATGAGGACAGGGAGGAAATTTCTAAGCAATACATCCAGTGGAAAGTTTGGACTAGACAAAAGCAAAGTAAAGTGTTACAACTGTAACCATATGGGTCACTTTGCAAGAGAGTGCAAGGCACCAAGGACAAGTGGTGGCCAAGCATAAGCCAGGCCAAACTACACTGAGAGAGCCACCTAGAATAAGAAGCCAAAGTAGCAAGCTGCAGTTGTTATTGAAGAAGGAGGCTTTGACTAGAGCTTTGAGGTGGACGATGTTTCTCCAAACCAAGCGCTTATGGCTGGCCATGATGAAGCAAAGGTATTGGAACATCTTTGTACACCTAAATGTATTGCTAAAGTAAATAGATACAGGTCCTACAACTTTGAGATGAGATCTGATCTTGAGTTCTTAAATATCTTAAATTTTGACATTAAAGGAGCAAATGATTATAAACTAAAGATAGAGGACATAGAGAAAACCATTTCAACTTTTAAACATGAACATACAAACTATAGGACTCGGATCAAAGATCTCATGATGACTGAATGTAAGGCTGAGCTTCTCATCAGCAAAGTCAAGGCAGAAAATGTGTTCTTGAAGTAAAGACCTTCAAGAACATCATATCCTCATCCTTGCATGCAAAAGTTTGTTATCAAAATAAGCAGGGACTATGATCTAGTAAGATAGCTCCTTCATACATAATCTTGTTTATAAGATCTCCTAGGTGTGGAACTTGTGAAGATGAGTTTCCCTTCATAGACCCTATGACTAAAGAGTATGAAGAAGAGATAGTGAAGGATGCCTCTAAGAAGAGTGAGGAAGAGGATTCTAAGAAGGGTTACTATCCATTTGAGGAGAGTGAGAAGGTTGGAATGACCAAGTCAAGAAGGAAGAACTTGATTAGGAAGAGCAAGAGAAAAAGAAAGCACAAGAGATTAAGGCCACCTTTAATTCTATGCAGAAACAAGTTTTTATCTCTACAGGCTTTGAGGTAGTTAGTGCTGAAGGCGAAAACTTAAACTCTAGTACCAGGAGTTCTAGTTTATTTCCAACTTATCCTAGCACCATGAAAAAGGCTAATCAGTTGTGTACCACTGCTACACAACCTGAACCATCCACCTCCAAAGGCAGTTCTCACCGTAAAATAATTGCCACAGCATCTGCAAAGATGAAGATGGAGAACTAAAGTGATCAACTTTAGCCTTGCTCATAGAAGAAGACTCTTAAGAAAAATAAAATACATTGTGTTATGTGTAGTATTACCTCTCATTTTGCTAAGGATTGTCTTTACAATCCAAAAGGTATTGTCCACATGACCAAGAAAAAGACTTCTAAGAGTTTGGAAATGACGCTAGCTTCAGAAGGAAAATCTTTTCCTTTTGGAAGCTCCAAAATAAAGAAGAAGACAAGTGAAAATTTTGCATGCGGAATAAAATTTGGTCACGGAAGAAAGGAATACTTCCGAATCACTAAAGCTTGTTGCAGTGTTAGCATGATCTTCCGAAGGTCCAGTCATCAAAACTTCCAAAGTCATCAAAGCTTTTGAAGTGTTAAAGGTCAAGTCTAAGACTCCAAAGGTGGTGTGGAAGTCAAATAAAGATCAAGTGACTGAAAGTTTTTCATCAGCATTAGCAAGTGATCCTCAAAACATGACAATAGCATGTATTACTATTGCATTGTCTTCAACTTCTTTTGTTGAGCCTAAGACCAATAAGGCTTGGGTTTCCAAATGTAACCAACCATCTCTTTTGTGCAAGAACAGCTCAAGACAAACAGAAATGTATGGATCATTAATAGTGGCTATTCCAAGCACATGACAAGCAATCAATCTCCAAAGTTTGAGAAAACCTAGGTCACTGCTTCAAAATTTTGAAAGAATTGATAGAGGACCAGTTGCTTTTGGAGGAGATGCTAGAGGTTAAATTACAGGAAGGGGCAAGGTCACAAATGGTAAGCTCAACATTAAGAAGGTAAACTTTGTCAAGGAGCTTGGATACAATCTTTTGAGTGTATCTCATTTTTGTGATCAAAATCACAACATGCACTTTACTAAGCATGAGTGCATTTTTCTCGGGCCCGATGTGGTCATTCCTCATGAGCATATCATGCTCAGAGCCCCCAGGTAAGGGAACATGTACAAGATGGATTTGCAAGAAACATCTCCATCGGAAGAAGTTTCATGGTTTATGTTTAAGGCAGATAGTGATAAGTCTTTCCTATGGCACAAAGGAATGTGCCATGTAAACTTTAAAAACATGAATAAATTAATTAAGAATGATTTAGTAACTAGAATGCCAAAGAAAGAGTTTAAAAGTGATGACTATTGTGTTGCATGCCTAAAAGGGAAGCAACACAAGGTATCTCACTAGCCAAAGGAAAGAAACTCTATCATTACTCCCCTACACTTGTTACATATGGATCTCTTTGGCCCCACTAGTGTAATGAGTTTAGGAAGGACCTCATACTATTTAGTGATCACAAATGACTTTACAAGATTCACTTGGGTCTTCTTTCTTAGAACTAAGGATGAGACCTTAGAGATTCTGAATAATTTCATCTAAAAGATTGAGAATCAATGTGATCACAAGGTCAAAACCATAAATTGTGATTGAGGAACTGAATTTAAGAACCAAATCCTTGAAATATTTTGTGATGAAAAGGGTATTACAAGACAATATAGTGCTCCCAGGTCTCCTCAGCAAAATGGTGTTGCTGAGAGGAGAAACAGGACACTCATTGAAGCTACAAGAACTATGTTGTCTGACTCTAAACTACCCATCATCTTCTGGGCAAAGGAAGTTAACACTGCTTGCTATGTGCAAAATAAAGTTTAATAGTTAAGACAGAAGGTAAGACTATTTATGAACTTTGGCACAAGAGGAAACCTTTCATTGGTTTTCTTAGGTCATTTGGATGTCCTTGCACCATCATGAATACCAAAGATCAAATTGCTAAGTTTGATGAGAAATCAGATGATGGAGATTTTATTGGATACTCTTCCCAAGATAAGGCTTATAAAGTATACAATCTCAGACTAGAGTAGTTAAGGAGTCAACCAATATGACCTTCAATGAGCACACTGCTAGTGTGAAAGGTTTGGGTCTTGAATGGTTGTTTGATCTTGATTTAGTTACAAACTATTTTAACCAATCTTATGAGCATGTTTCAGGATCTACAGATATCCTACCTATTGGTGATCCTAATCCAAGATGTGAGCTGAGAATACCATCAAGTTGAACAGCTTCAGCTCCAGTTGTAACTAATTCTGCAAATGGAGTACTTATCAGCACAACAATGACAGATCCAGCTGATACCTCTGGGGTGCCTTCAGATTCCAGCTTAGAGGTACAAAACTCAAATGAATGAGCTTCAAATGTAGGAGAAAATGATGGTGGTGACAGTGATCAAGAATTCTTGATGCTGACAACCACCCCATTAAAGACAACATTAATGATGTCACACACTTACTGGATCAAGACTCTCTTGATAAATGTGTTGATGTGGAGGGAGAAACTTTTGTGCAAGATCTAAAATTCTCTAATTTAGATCTCTCTAAGAAACTTGATGTGATCCCTCAACTAAGGATCCACAAGTCTCATCCTACCACAAACATCATTGGAGATGTTGATTTAGGGGTAAAAACCAGGGGATAAACCCATGATACAAATGTTTGTCTTCACTCATGTTTCTTATCCCAGACAAAGCCTAAGAAAATTGATAAGGCTTTAAAGGATGGAAGTTAGGTTGAAGCTTGCTGGAGGAGCTGCTTCAATTCAAAAGGTAGAAGGTTTGGAACCTGTGTCCTCTTCCTCAAGGGAAAACTACCATAGGAACTAAATGGGTGTTCGGAAACAAGAAGGATGATAGAGTACTTGTCATCAAAAACAAGGGTAGACTAGTTATTCAAGGATACACACAAGAAGAAGGAATTGACTACACATATATATTTGCTTATGTTGCAAGACTTGAGGCTGTTAGGATATTTTTAGCTTTTGTTGCATGCAAGAATTTCATGGTCTACCAACTAGATGTCAAGTGTGTTTTTCTTTATGGGGTGATTGAGGAAGAGGTATATGTCAAACAACCACCTGGGTTGGAAGATCCTGATCATCCTGATTATGTTTGCACACTTGATAAAGCTCTTTATGGGTTGCACCAAGCACCAAGAAAGTGGTATGAGACTTTATCTCAGTATCTCTATCAGCATGGCTACTGAAGAGGTACAATAGATGGAACTCTCTTCATCAAAGGAACAAGGAATGATCTAATGCTCAAGTGTATGTAAATGGCTTTATCTTCGGGTCAACTAATCCAAAGCTCTATAAAGACTTTGAGAAGTTGATGAAGAATAGATTTGAAATAAGCGTCATGGGGAAACTCAATTTCTTTCTAGGAATTCAAGTGAAGCAAGTCGACAGTGGTATCTTCATAAGTTAGTCAAAGTATGTACAGGATATACTTAAAAGATTCAACATGACTGACTGCAAGGTTGCTAAGACACCCATAGCAAGAAACCACTCCCTTGGACCTGATCTTGAGGAGGAGTGTGTGAATGAATATCTATATAGGGCTATGATTGGGTCTCTTATGTACCTCACTACTATCAGGCCTCATATCATGTTTTCTATATGTATTTGTGCAAGATATCAAGCAAATCCCAAGATGTCACACCAAGTTACTATAAAGCAAATTTTAACATATCTTAAAGGTGCTTCAACACATGGCCTTTGGTATTGTTGATACATATGTACCATGATTCTGATCTTAATGTAATATGTATTTATTGTCTTACACTTATCTAACAATTGGGTACTTAATGAAATGTAAATGTCTGGTTGTGTTTATAATGTTTAATATTTCATTCATGAGTTGTTTAACGCATATTGAATTGATTATATAGGTTTGTGGTTGTTTGAACTAATATAAATAATGTAATGATAATTAATACATTCAAACTTAGTAATATGAAGTTATCATGCGAATGGCCCATGCTAATGGACCATACGCATGAACAACTTCATGCGAATGACTCAGTCGCACGA